>PVJS01012997.1:6157-42876 GCA_004027185.1 Glis glis
TTTTTTTTTTTTTTTTTTTTTTTTTGTGGCACTGGGGATTGAACCCAGGGGCATTCTACCTCCAAGCTATACCCCAGCCCTATTTTAATTTTTTTTATTTTGAAACAGGGTCTCACTAGGTTGATGAGAGTCTCACTACTTTCTGAGGCTGTCCTCAAACCTGTGATCCTCCTGTCTCAGCCTCCCAAGTACTGGGATTATAGGGGTGTGCCACCACACCCAGCAAGACCCTGTTTCAATTAAAAAAAGGGGGGCTTGGGAGTATAGCTCAGACGAAGAATGCCCCAGGGTTCCATCCTCAGTACCAAAAAAAAAAAACAAGCCAGGCATGGTGGCGCACGCTTGTAATCCCAGTACTTTGGGAGGCGGAGACCGGAGAATCCGGGTTCGCGGCCAGCCTCAGCTCTCTCGCTGTCTGTCTGTCCGTCTGTCTGTCTGTCTGTCTGTCTCTCTCTCTCTCTCTCCTTAGTGAGGCCCTCCGCAACTTCGTGAGACCCGGTTTCAAAATAAAGTATAAAAAATAGGGCCGGGGGCGTAGTGCAGAGGTAGAACGCCCCTGCGTTCAATCCCCGGTACCGCAAAAAAAAAAAAAAAAAAAAAAAAAAACAAGACAAAACAAAAAACCCTTAGCTCTGGTTTAATATGTCTTTCCAGCTTTAGTTGCTCATCACACATTTGTACTGTACTAAGATCTCTCCTGGGTACCTCAAATCAAAATGTTCAGAGTTAATTTATCTCTGGTTCTCCTTCTCTTAACCCTTCTTTGCCTAATTCACCTGCCTTTTGCCCTGAGTTTATTACTGTCAATAGTACTCTTTCAGTCAACAAAGATTCATGCTGAACTCATTCCTCTCTTTAACCCATTGTGCCTATATAGACCAAAGAACAATTGGAATCCATGATTTTCTCTCAATTTCCTTTGTTGACCTTAGTTCTGGCTCTCAATATCCATCACTTAAACCATTTTCTTAGCCTTCTGCTGTGTAAGATTTAACAAGTTATTTCCAAATTTAGTGGCTCAAAATAAACATTTATTTTTTCATGGTTTCTGTGGATCAGAAATTGAGGAACAGCTTAGCTAGATAGAGAGACCTTAACTCTTGTGAAGTTGCAGTAAAGAGCAACCAGGACAGCAGTTATCTAGAAGTTTGACTGGGGCCAAGAGTCTGATTTCAAGAAGGCTCACTCACACTGCTGTTGGCAAGAGGCCTTGTTTCCTCACTCTTGCTCCCTCTCTAGGGCTGCTTGAGCATCTTCATGATATGGCAGCTGGCTCTAGAACAAGTGATCCTAGGGAGAGAACTAGGAGAAAGCCAGTATGTCTTTTATGATTTAGAAGTCACATCCCATCAACCCATCCACATTCTAATTGTCAGAGTAAGTTAATAAGTACAGCCTACATTTAAGGAGAGGAGAATTAGGTTCCACCTTTTAAAGAGGGCTATATCAAAGAGTTGTAGACAAGAGTTTAAAACAACTACCACCTCCAAACTGTATCATTTTCCTCTGATCTCTTTCTCTCTTACCGACTTAATGCATTTTACCAGCTCAGTGTAGTGTGAAATCTAAATTTCTTGAGGCAAAGAACATAAGCATTTTAAAGATCTGGGTATTGCATATCTGTCTAACTCATAGCCTGTTTTGCAGTTATGATTCAGCAATGCCCAACTACTTGTTCATACTAGTTAGTACCTTTATCCTTTCCAGACAGTGTGACCCACATTGACTACCTTTCCAAAGCCAACCATGTCTCATGCATTTGAATAAATGCATTGGTTGTGTTGGAACTGTGTGATTAACATCGTAGTGGGTAATTATGGGAGGTAGAATAATGGCTCCCCCAAAGATGTCTACAACCTAAGCATCAGAACCTATTAACGTTACCATAGATGGCAAAAGGGACTTTTGCATATGTAATTCATCTAAGGACTTTGTGATAGGGAGATTGTGTTGGATTATCTAAGCAAACTCAGTGTGATAGTAAGTCTCCCTAAAGGCAGAACAGGAAGGCAAAAGAGGGCCGGGCGTGGTGGCGGGCGTGGTGGCACACGCTTGTAATCCCAGTACTTGGGAGGCGGAGACCGGAGGATCCGGGTTCACAGCCAGCCTCAGCTAATTAGTGAGGCCCTCCGCAATTTAGTGAGACCCGGTTTCAAAATAAAGTATAAAAAATAGGGCTGGGGGTGTAGCTCGGAGGTAGAATGCCCCTGGGTTCAATCCCCAGTACCACAAAAAAAAGAAAAAAAGAAAGGCAAAAGAGGAGGTCAGAGCATGGTGATATGAGATACATTTGACCCACTGTTGCTTCTTTGAAAATGGAGGAAGGGACCCATGAGCCAAAAAATGTGGGTAGCTTCGGAAGAGCTGGAAAAAGACAAGGAGGTTAGTGTAATGGAATACATACTTACAGTCTTTATCCCATGTGTGTTAAATCATATGTGCATTTTTCACTGAGTCTTACAAAATTAATAATGAAATGACACATTTTTTATAAAGTGATTTTTATTGTCATTTTAGTGCACAGCAGAAAATAAATTTGTAGATATTCTTGATAAAGGTTAAGGATTAGATTTTTTTTTCTTTTTATGGTATTAGGGATTGAACTCACGGGCATTCTACCTCTGAGCTATGCCCCCAGCCCTATTTTATTTTTATTTGGAAACAGCATCTGGCTAGGTTGATGAGTCTCACTACTTGCTGAGGCTGTCCTTGAACCTTCAATCCTCCTTTCTCAGCCTCCCAACTACTGGGATTACAGGCATGCACCACCTACCACGCCTAGCTTAAGGATTAGATTTTGAAGAATGGTTGTCCATTTACTATGTGTCAGGCACTAGACTTAGAAGTAGAGTATACCACATAGCCTTGAGAATATGTGATCAAATAATTATGTCAGAGGTTGCTGAGTATTTTATTGTGACTCCCAGAAAAAAAAAGCAGAGCTTCTCTGAGCCTTCTGATCTTTCTTTCACTTTTTTATGCTAAATTCCCCTTTACGTTTGCCTCTGAAACCTAGTTTCCTGTTTTCAAAGTATTCTGTGAAAGTTTTTTAAAACTTCATTGAATGCAAAAAATGTATCTTCTGCAGCCATCTCTCTTCCCACATGTCTCATCTTCATTACGGTTGCATGCTGCTTCTCCTGGCCTGTGTAACACTCAGAGTCCTGCCACCGGCTCTCCTTTATCCTCAACTGTATCACAGGAAGTGTGTGCCCTTTCTGGGCAGGACCTGGCATTCTGCCCATGCATCTGACTCTCCTCTGGCCATCCGAAGGAGAGACTGCTCATTCTCCAACTCCTACAATAAGGGCCCATTAATGTTTCCTAATAGATTTTTGTCTTTAGATATAATTTATCAAAAAGCTTACCCTTTTAAATTGTGCATTTTAGTGGTTGACCTATTATATTCACAAATTTCTACAGCTATCACTATATCTAATTCCAGAACATTTGCATCACACCAAAAAGAAATAGTATATCCACCAGCTATCATTCTCTATTCCTTCTACCCCCTAGTACCTAGCAACTACTAATCGACTTTCTATTTGTATAGATTTGACTATTTGGGACATTCCATTTAAAAGGGATCATACTTTATGTGGCTTTTGTATCTGGATTCTTTCACTTAGGATATTTTAAGGTTCATCCATGTTATAGCATGTACCAGTACTCTATTCAATATTTTTATGGTTGAATAATATTCTAATTATATAGCTATACTATATTTTGTTTATTCACTCATCAGTTGGTAAATATGTCATTATTTCCACATTGGGGCTGTTATGAATAGTGCTACCATGACATTCAAGTACTGATTTTTATATGAACATACATGTTCACTTCTCTTGGGTATATACATAGGAGTACAGTTTGGGGTCATGTGATAATTCCCTGTTTAACTTTTTGAGTAATTACCAAACTCTTTTCTGCCATTTTACATTTCCACCAGCAATATATGAAGGTTCAATTTTTCCACATCCATGCTAACACATATTACTGACCTCTTTTTTTTTTTAATGTCCACCCTAGTGTGTATATAGTAGTATTTCTGTGTGTGTGTGTGTGTGTGTGTGTGTATGTGTGTGTGTGTTACTGGGGATTGAACCCAAAGGCATTCTACCTCCAAGTTATATCCCCAGCCCTATTTTTTTTTTTTTTTACTTTGAAACAGGGTCCTGCTAAGTTGGTGAGAATCTCACTACTTGCTGAGGCTGTCCTTGAACCTATGATCTTCCTGTCTCAGCATCCTAAGTACTGGGATTACAGGCATGCGCCACCATGCCTGGCTCTTAATTTTATTTTCTGATTGTGGTTTTGATTTGCATTTTTCTAATGACTACTGATATTGGACATCTTTTAATGTGCATATAGGTAATTTGTATTTCTTTTTTTGAGAAATGTCTGTTCAAATTCTTTTGTTTTTAAAATCAATTCATCTTTTATTGTTGAGTTACACTAGTTCTTATATTTCCTGATACACATCCCTTTTCAAATATATAATTTGCAAATATTTTCTTTAATTCTATGGGTTGTCTTTGCACTTTTTTGACAATGTCTTTTTTTTTTTTTTTTTAAACAGGATCTCACTAAGTTGCAGAGGGCTCACTAATTTGCTGAGGCTGGCTGCAAATCTGTGATCCTTCTGCCTCAGCCTCCCAAGTACTGGGATTACAAGTGTGGGCCACCATGCCCGGCTTGATAGTGTCCTTTGAAGCACAGACATTTTTAATTTTGATGAAGTCCAAGTTACCTGTCTTGTCTCTGTTGTTTGTGGTTTTGGTGTCATGTCTAAAAAAACATTGCCTTCTTTTCCACTGTGCGAGGACACAGCGAGAAGACTGCCATCTATGAGATAGGAATAGGAAGCTGACCCTCCATGGCTGTGGAATCTGCCTTACCTTGATCTTAGACTCCCCAGCCTCCAGAACTGTAAACATTAAGTTCCTATTTTTTTATAAATTAAGAAAAAAAATTGTCTAATCCAAGAATTTGAAGATTTATGCTTTATTTTTTTTCTAAGAGTTTTGGAACTTTAGTTTCTACATCTAGGTCTTTCATCCATTTTGAGTTAATTTTTATGTAAGATGTGAGGAAGGTGTCCAACCTCAATCTTTTGTAGCTGGATATCTAGTTGACCCAGTATCATTTGTTAAAGAGACTATTCTCATTGCGTGGTCTTGACCCCCTTGCAGAAATAATTAAATAAGTGTTACTGTTTATTTCTAGATTTCAATTCTATTCTATTGATTTATAAGACTATCCTTATTCTAGTGCCACATAGTCTTGATTACTGTAGCTTTGTAGTAAGTTTTGAATTCAGGAAGTACGAGTCCTTCAACTTTGTTGTTCGTTTTCAATATTGTTTTGGCTATTCTGGATCCCTTGCCTTCCCATATGACCTTTTATAATCAGCTTGTTGATTTCTGCAAAAAATGGCAGCTAGGTTTTTTTTTGTGTGTTTGTGTGTGTGGTACTGGGGATTGAACCTAGGTGAATTCTACCTTCGAGCTATATTCCCCAGCCCTAGGTTGATGAGACTCACTACTTGCTGGGGCTGTCCTCAAACCTGCGATCCTCCTGTCTCAGCCTCCCAAGTACTGGGATTATGGGCATGCGCCACCACACCCAGCTACAGCTAGGATTTTGATAGGAATTTTGTTGAATCTATAAATCAAGGTGAGGTGTATTACTATATTAATAAAATTGCCTTTTCCTATCCATGAACACAGAATATTTTTTCACTTAATCTGTTCTTGGGTAATATTTTTGAATAACATTTTATATTCTTCAGTGTATAATTGTATATTTTTTTAGTAAAAGTTATCCCAAAGTATTTTACTTATTTATTTGTTCCAATCTTTTTTGCTGTTAAGTGAAATTGTTTTCTTAATTTTCTGATTATTCACTTGATTTTTATATATTGAGTTTATGTCCTGTGGCTTTGCTGAATTTGTTAATTTAATAGTTTTTTAGGTTTTGTTTTGTTTTGTTTTGTTTTTGGTACTGGGGATTGAACCCAGGGGCATTCTACCTCCAAGCTCCACCCCCAGCACTTTTTATATTTTATTTTGAAACAGTGTCTCACTAAGTTGCTGAGGGACTCCCTAAATTGCCAAGTCTGGTCTCAAACCTGTGATCCTCCTGTCTCAGTCTCCCAATTATTTGGATTACAGGCGTGCACCACCGCGCCCAGCTAGGTTTTGTTTTTTGTTAGCAGATTCCTTAGGATTTTCTATGTACAAGATGTGTCATCTACGGTGTGTGTTTGTTATGTATGTGTGCGCGCACGCATGTGTGTGTGTGTATGTGTGTGTGTTACCCGGATTTGAACCCAAGGGCATTCTATTTCCAAGCTATACTCTCAGCCCATTTTATTTTTTTATTTTCAAACAGGGTCTCATTAAGTTGCCAAGGGTCTCACTAAGTTCCTGTTCTTCTGTCTCAGCCTCCCAAGTACTGGGATTAAAGGGGTGGGCCACCATAAGGGGCTAAGGTATATCATCTATGAATAGGGGTAGTTTTACTTCTTCCTTTTCGATCTATTTACCTTTTACTTCATTGTGTGTGGTGTGTGTGTGTGTGTGTGTGTGTGTGTGTGTGTGTGAACTTCCATTTCAACATTGGATAGAGGTGGCAAGAGGGGACATTGCTATCATTTTCCTGATATTAGAGGGAAAGTATTCAGTCTTCCAATATTACATATAGTTGAGGAATTTTGTTTGTTTGTTCATTTTTTTGTTTGTTCGTTTTTGGTGTGATCTGGGAATCAAACCCAGAGCTTCTCGGATGCTAAGCAGGCACTCTACCACTGAGCTACATCCTGAACCCTGAGCTGTGTGATTTTTATAGGTGCCCTTTGCATGTTGAGGAAGTTCTCTGAATGTTCCTATTTTTCAATCATCTCTTACAAGATGCCCTTCAAAATTTCTCAAAAGCACAACAATAAGTATTAGCTTCTATGAAAACGCATGTCATTTGATGTTTGCATCCTCTGGTTGTCAGCTTCTTTGGTCTGTCATCGTTGTTTTCATCTATCACTGCTGATCACTTCTTCATGTTCACTATAGTTCACTCTTGCCACTCTAAACGCTGTCACCATCCTACCTGACTTCAAAATTTGTCTGTTTGTAAGCAACTATAAAATTTTATACTTCCTGATTTTAGAAATTATACATATTTACTATAAGTTTTTTTAAAGAATAAAGTGTAGTAAAGGGTAGTCCAACTACAGATAATGCTCTTTTATACATATAAACATACATAAAATTAGCCCAGGTTGTGCTAATTTTGCTGGTTTTAAAGTTGGACTTATTTTTACACATTTATAATGTTTTAAAAATAAAGAGAAACACAGACACATAAGATATATATACTTTTTGTTTTGCTAGATGGGATTATACTATTAATACATTTTAAATTACCATGCTATCAGATATTATTTGAGAATATAGTGTTTTCATTGCTACCTTACATGTATGGATTTGCCATTCTTTTTTTTTTTTTTTTTTTTGCACAGTACTGGGGATTGAACCCAGGGGTATTCTACCTCCAAGCTCCATCCCAAGCCCTATTTTTTATTGTTTATTTTGCAACAGGGTCTCACTAAGTTGCGGAGGGCCTCACTAAATAGCTGAGGCTGGCGGCAAACCAGGATCCTCCTGTTTCCGCCTCCTAAGTATTGGGATTACAAACGTGTGCCACCACCCGGTGCTCGTTTTTATTATTGAACATTTAGGATATATCAGTTCTTTGTTATAGCCTTATATATATTCTTTGGTATATCCTAAATGTTCAATAATAAAAATTTTTGCAATTATAAATAAACCTTTTTAATTAAATCTTTTTTTCAAGCCGGGCGTGGTAGCACATGCTTGTAATCCCAGTACTTGGGAGACTGAGAGAGGAGGATTGCAGGTTCGCAACCAGCCTCAGCTACTTAGTGAGGCCCTCTGCAATTTAGTGAGACCCTGTTTCAAAATAAAAAATAGGTCTAGGGGTGTAGCTTGGAGGTAGAATGCCCCTGGGTTCAATCCCCAGTGCCAAAAATAAATAAATAAATAAAATCTTTTTTCTTTACAATTATAAATAAACTTTTACATATTCTTTGGAGTTTTCGCTCTTTTATTTCCTTAGAGTAGGTTTTTTTTTTTTTTTTGGTGGCACTGGGGATTGAACCCAGGAGCATTCTACCTCCGAGCTACACTCCCAGCCCTATTTTTTTATTTTTATTTGGAAAGTTGGTACCACTAGGTTGATGAGTCTCACTACTTGCTGAGGCTATCCTCAAACCTGTGATCCTCCTGTCTCAGCCTCCCAAGTACTGGAATTACAAGCATGCACACCATGCCTGGTTTAGAGTAGGTTTTTAGAAATGGAATTAATATTTCATATGGTCTTGTTAAATAACTGTCTAAAAATGATCGTAACAGTTTACACTCTAACTAGCAGTATATAATAATTTCTTTCTTCCAGTTCGGATTCTGAAATAATAGGTTATGCTTTGGACACACTATATAATATAATATCTAATGATGAAGAAGAGGAAGTAGGTAAGTTTCCAGTTATTTTACTATGTTTTATATACAAAAGTTTCCAGTTATTTTACTGTGTTTTATATACAAAAGTTAACTGGATTATGCCAATTTTACTGATTTTAAAGTTGGGTTTATAATTTTATATATAAGGTTTTTTCTTTTGTAAAATCAATAAAGTAAAGATGTACATATAGCCCTTGAAAAATATCTTTGGCATGATTGCTTTGTATGTGATTTGGAAAATTAAGATGAGATGGAATAAGATTCTTCTTTTTAAAATATTTTCCCCCTCTTTTTATTTGGTTTTAATTAGGAAGTATGAATATTACTCAGTTCTGAATTAAATAATCCCCCTCCTGTTTGTTTATTTGTTTGTCATTATTTTTGGTACTGGGGTTTGAACCCAGGGACATTCTACCTCTGAGCTATACCCCCAACCCTATTTTTTGTGGTACTGGGGATTGAACCTAGGGACATATACTTCTGAGTTACATCTCTAGCCCTATTTTATTTTATTTTTTATTTTGAAACAGGGTCTCACTAAGTTGCTGAGGGCCTAGCTAAGCTGCTGAGGCTGGCCTTGAACCACACAACTCCTGTCTCAGCCTCCCAAGTACTGAGATTACAGGCATTGCACCACCCACCATGCCTGGCAAATAATCCCTTTTCAGTATTGATTGAAAATCAAAGTATTAGTAACATGTATGTATATGTACTAATACATATATGTTATTTTCTGGTGAGCAATAAAAAGAGGGTTTTTTCCTAAAAAATACTTAGACTTTTTTTTTTGCGGTACTGGGGATTGAATCCAGGGAGATTCTACCTCCGAGCTACACCCCCAGCCCTATTTTGTATTTTTTCTTTCTTTCTTTCTTTCTTTCTTTCTTTCTTTCTTTCTTTCTTTCTTTCTTTCTTTCTTTTGCGGTACTGGGGATTGAACCCAGGGGCATTCTACCTCTGAGCTACATCCCTACCCCTATTTTTTATTCTTTATTTTGAAACAGGGTCTCACTGAGTTGCGGAGGCCTCACTAAGTAGCTGAGGCTGGCCGCGAACCCGGATCCTCAGGTCTCAACCTTCCAAGTACTGGGATTACAAGCGTGCGCCACCACTCCCGGCTTGTATTCTTTATTTTGAAACAGGGTCTCACTAAATTGTGGAGGGCCTCAATAAGTAGCTGAAGCTGGCCGTAAACCTATTATGATCCTCCTGTCTCAGCCTCCCAAGTACTGGGATTACAGGAGTGTACCACCACACCCAGCATACTTAGACTTTTTACATGGGGTTTATGTTGATTTATAAAGAACAACAAATTCATTAAATTTATAAGGTTTTTTCCCCAATTTACATTTGGCATGAAATGATATGAATCTGTTTGAAATCCACACATTTCTTTGGTATATCCTCCTTTTCCTTTTTTGTTTAAAAATACTTGCATATTTAGTAAGTTAGTCATTTGCTGTCACTAGGTAAAATGGTTGATTGAAAATCTAGATTTTGTTCTGTGTATTGCAAAAATATAGGCAGTGTGTAACTTTTCACAGTTCTGTTGAAGAGTGCATTCCTCATACCAAATTGGCTATTGCAGACATAGTGGGTTTTTCATTTTTCTAGAAGGAAGGTTGGACGTATTCATACATTTTATCAATCTAATTTGTCAGCTGGTTGTGGTGGCGCACACCTGTAATCCCAGTTCTTGGGAGACTGAGACAGGAGGATCGCAGGTTCGAGGACAGCCTCAGCAAGTAGGGAGACTCTCACCAACCTAGCGAGACCCTGTTTCAAAATAAAAATAAAATAGGCTTAGGGATGTAGCTTGGAGGTAGAATTCCTCTGGGTTCAATCCCCAGTACTATAAAAAAAAATCTAATTTGTCTAATTTGAAATTCTAAGTGAATAAAGCATAAAGAAATGTAGATATATTTACTTAGCACATATTTTGTTAAAATAAAAGAGCAGAAATATAGGTAGATATTAACTTCACAATTATTAGTGATAGCAGCATTTTTAAATGAAGTATGTTGAATAATTGTAACTCCTTAGACTTACATATATTTTTTCTAGAATTTTTATTTCTCTGTGACATCTAGCTTACAACTTAACTTTATTAATTTCTCACAGGTGAAAAATATTAATAATCCTAATTTGGTACCCATGAAAAAAAGAAGTTGTTGGTCACATGATAATATTTAGGTACAGTACACACATGAACACTTTAAAGGGAAAGATACTCATTTCTCCTAATTTCTAAGATGAGAAAATTAGATGCAACATAGTTGTTTAAATATACTAAAGAATAGACTTTTTTAGCTGGGCATGGTGACACACGCCTGTAATTCTAGTACTTGGGAGGCTGAGACAGGAGGATCTCAGGTTTGTGGCCAGCCCCAGCAACTTAGTGAAGTCCTCCACAATTTAGTGATCCTGTTTCAAAATACAAAATAACAGCCGGGCATGGTGCCACACGCTTGTAATCCCAGTACTTGGGAAGCTGAGACAGGAGGATCGCAGGTTCAAGGACAGCCTCAGCTAGTTATTTCAGATTAGAAATTTATTTTTTTCTAGTTAGTATGCAGGTATAACTTCTCTCTGTATTTATTTATTTATTTATTTATTTTTTGCGGTACCGGGGATTGAACCCAGGGACGTTCTACCTCCACGCTACACCCCCGGCCCTATTTTTTTATACTTTATTTTGAAACCGGGTCTCACGAAGTTGCAGAGGGCCTCACTAAGTAGAGAGAGAGAGACAGAGACAGGGAGAGAAAGAGAGAGAGAGAGCTGAGGCTGGCCGCGAACCCAGATCCTCCGGTCTCTGCCTCCCAAAGTACTGGGATAACTTCTCTCTTTAAAAAGTATACAATAATAGTATTTTGTAGTTAAGTAGTTTCTTTTGTTATAAATATACAGTATAATCATTTTTAAAAAGCTATTTTATTACCTACTTGCCATTTACTTATTTTTGTCTACCTTTTCAGATGATGTTGAAGGTAATAGATTGTATTTACATATGCATGATGTTTTAGGCATAATTTCTGATAACAAAAGGACACTGTCAAGTGAAGTTTCTTCTGCCTGATCAAAACTCTGAGATTTGGCTCACTGTATCAGAATTCCTTAATTAAAGAGGAATATTTGATAATCTCATGTTGCTGTTATTTCTTAAGGCTACTAAATCTGTTTACTGTCCAGAATACAAAAAATTTTCTAGTGCTTTTTAAAATCAAAGTAAAGCTTTTTCTCTAATAGGACAGTTTATTCAAAATAGTTTTGTGTATACTTCCTGGAAAAAATTTTAGACAGTTTATTTGAAATTAATATTTAAATATGTATACATATGTATGTATACATATATACTTACCTATATTCAATAAGAACTGGAAGATATTTCAGTTCAGAGACTACTTATGTATTGATATTGTCCCTTTAAAATAATGCATGCACAGTAATATTCTAGTTACTGACTTTTTTTACATTAATTCATAGAACTCATTAATACTTTTTTCTCTGATAAGTGTCAAGTTCTGTTTTAACAAGGATACTTCTTTTCCTCATAAAGTAACCAAATTTTGTTTTGTTTTACTAATTTTCCTGAGATACTTAACTTTTTTTAAGTGAAGCTTGAAATATTCTTTTCTCAAGTATATTTTAAATGGTACATAACAAAGTTGCCTATGACTAACAAAAAAACAATGAAGAAACTAACTTACTGAGATATGCTGCATACTTTTTGTGACATTTTAATTCCTTGTTTGAAATCAGAAAATACCAGAGCGTTGTGCCTTGACTCTTGTTGAGTCATTTCTTTTGGAGTAGTACAGATTAATAGTTGTTCTTTCTGTTGTTATTTTCTCATTTGTAAAGAGCTCTAAAATTTGTAAAGTTGGGCATGGTGGCACACGCTTGTAATTCCAGTACTTGGGAGGCTGAGACAGGTTCGCAGCCATCCTCAGCTACTTGGGCCCTCCGCAACTTAGTAAGACCCTGTTTCAAAATAAAGAATAAAAAATAGGGCTGGGGTGTAGCTCGGAGGTAGAATGCCCCTGGGTTCAATCCCCAGTACTGAAAAAAAAAATGAATTAAATTTGTAGAGTCCTGTCATGTCCATTATCTTATTTAGTACTCATAGCAGTCTGAGAGGTAGGTGTTAATTTTCTGTTTTCTGAAGATGAGAAAATGAAAGCCCAGAGACTGTGTAATTTATATGTTATCATCCAGTTAATAGGACAATATTTTCTTTCTCAGTCTTTTTTTTTTAAGTATTCCAGAGATTTTTTCGTCTTCTTTTTTTTTTTTTTTTTGTGGTACTGGGGATTGAACTCAGGGGCATTCTACCTCTGAGCTACACTCCCAGCCCTATTTTACTTCCTTAATTTGAAACAGGGTCTCACTAGGTTGCTGAGAGTCTCACTACCTGTAAAGGCTGTCCTCAAACCTGCGATCCTCCTGTCTCAGCCTCCCAAGAACTGGGATTACAGGCGTGCACCACCACGCCCAGCTCCTTTCCATAGATTTCTGATTGAATAATTGTAGCCAATTTCATTTTTATTTTTCTGACTAGATTTTTTTTTTTTGCGGTACTGGGGATTGAATTCAGGGGCATTCTACCTCTGAGCTACACCCCCAGCCCTATTTTTTATTCTTTATTTGGAAACAGGATCTCACTAAGTTGCAGAGGACCTCACTAAGTAGCTGAGGCTGGCTGTGAACCCGGATCCTCCTGTCTCAGTCTCCCAAGTACTGGGATTACAAGCATGTGCCACCACGCCCAGCTCTGACTAGATTCTTTATTAAATTATATAATTTATATAAATGGTTATGGAAGTCTCAGGGAAACATTTAAAAATATAGGTGTATCTATTTAACTAATTGGCCACATATATTGCTTGATATACCTTCTGTCTGAGTTAAGACTACTTTTATTAGAATATCTCCTTTTATAAAGCAACTTTGTTCTCCATAATATGTGTTGTGAACCCGATATGGAGTGGAGTTCTACAGAAAGGTCCAGAGATGTTGTTAAATATTGTTTACACCTCAGGAAAAAGTGTGACTATAAATACATTTTAGGATTAAGTGTATCTGTACATGTTGAGTTAAAAGCCAGTTACATAAATAGGCCTGTAAGGTATCCAGAGAAATATAAAGACTTTAAAAAGTAGTCTTTCATTGTACTTATCTATCTCAGGTTTATTTTCATTATGGAAACAAAAGACCATTTCATTTTTATTTTTTCTTATCTTACAGTAAATGGTCATTTACTTTTACAAGTTATAATAAACCTAGCATATAATATATAAAGTATAGGATGTAAAAAGTAAACTTATCTCTAGGAGTTGTATTATAAGTATACTGGATGAGAGAGATAGAGTGTTGTCTCCTCCCTTTATTTATATAGTAGATACAATTTCTTGTGGTTGTAGTTTTGGTTTATAAGTTTTATATATAACTAATGTAGTTATGTCTATAAGTTTAGATATAACTAATGTAGTAGTTTATGACAATTTTAGCTTAATTTACCATACTATGGGTTGTGAACCAAAAGCTTTGTGTTACCTTAGTTGCTTAGCTGCTTGGGAGGACTCCATTAAGTTGGAACTGCTATCAAATGGCTGTGACGTAAAGACGTAGAGGATATCTTGCTAACACTTTTTTAAATTGACAGTATTAAATCAGAAGGAACCATTGATCCTTGGAACAGGACCACATCTTACTAGTTAAATTAAAAATGTAGATCTTAATTATACACTGATAAGCTACAAAGTAAATCACAGATATTATACGTCTTGCTAGGTTATTTATTAGCTTGTGCTCCATGCAAGCATTGAAGTGAACTTTTTCTGGTATTAGACCTGCATTCCTCAAAGTATAGCACAGAGGTTCCAGAGAGTGCTGTGTATTTAAAAGGGTGTATAGTTAGATAAACATAACATACAGCATTCCCCTCTGAAGCTCCACAAAACTTAGCTGAGGACAAGTCCTGAGAAGCCTCCAGGAAAGAAGCCCATTCCACTTTGTTTAATGCAAAGATATTTGTCCACAGGTGCCAGCTTTCACCAAATACCTAGTAACGTGCCACAGTACCCTACATTTTGAAAAGTATTAACCAACACCTAAACCCATAGGTTAGTTGTTTATGCTTACTTACATAAAAATATTTCAGCATGTAAAAAAACATTTCGTAGAATGAATCCATTGAGTCTTGTATGTTTTTTCCTCTTCCTTTTTAGATTACAATTTATAATATTTTCCCAATTGCTAATGGACTTTTACTTTGCACTTTTCTTTGGATTTTTTTTTTCTCAGATGTTTCACAAACTTTTGGCCTAAGGGTATTGTCTTATAGTCAAGATTATTTGACCCATTTAGTATTTTAAATAATTTGAATAAGTTGCCAGTATGACAAATTGGGAGCTTTCATGTCAATTTTTGTAGTTTAAAGTTTTCTTTTTTTAAAACTTAGAAGATTGGGGCAGGGAGTGTAGCTCAGTGGTGGAGCACTTGCCTGGCATGCATAAGGGCCTGGATTGAATCCCCAGCACTGCAAAAACAAGCAGTGAGTGCTTGCCTAAAACTTTGAAGACTGACAGCACCTGAGCCTCCACTGAGCGCCTGCTGCTTCCTTAGGACAAACACTCTCCATCCTTCCTACCATCTTTCTTTTCTTTTTTTTTTTTTGTGGTACCGGGGATTGAACCCAGGGGCGTTCTACCTCCGCGCTACACCCCCGGCCCTATTTTTTATACTTTATTTTGAAACCAGGTCTCACGAAGTTGCGGAGGGCCTCACTAAGTAGAGAGAGAGAGAGAGAGAGAGAGAGAGAGAGAGAGATGAGGCTGGCAGCGAACCTGGATCCTCCGGTCTCTGCCTCCCAAAGTACTAGGATTACAAGCGTGTGCCAACATGCCCGGCCTCCTACCATCTTTCATTCAGCTCCTCCTCTCACATTATTGTCCTGCCTCTGTAGTTGAGTGTACATCCACACCACTCAGATAAAAGCAGTTATACTATAATTTTTTTTTTTTTTTTTGCGGTTCTGGGGATCGAACCCAGGGGCATTCTACCTCTGAGCTACACCCCCAGCCCTATTTTTTGTTCTTTATTTTGAAACAGGGTCTCACTAAGTTGCAGAGGGCCTCACTAAGTAGCTGAGGCTGGCCGCGAACCGGGATCCTCTGGTCTCAGCCTCCCAAGTACTGGGATTACAAGCGTGCACCACCACACACAGCTCTATAAATTATTTTTTATTTATTTATTATTTATTTATTTATTAATTTTGCAGTACCAGGAATTGAACCCAGGGGCGTTCTACCTCCGCGCTACATCCCCGACCCTATTTTTTTTTATACTTTATTTTGAAACCGGGTCTCACGAAGTTGCGGAGGGCTTCACTAAGTAGAGAGAGAGAGAAAGAGCTGAGGCTGGCCGCGAACTCAGATCCTCCGGTCTCCACCTCCCAAAGTACTGGGATTACAAGCGTGCGCCACCACGCCCGGCCTATAAATTATTTTTTAAAACATGATTTTATTAATTATGTACACAAGTGTTATCTCATTAAACAAATATGAATACATGCAGATGGAAACTAGCCAATCCACAATTAGATCAACATGCTATTATAATCTTAATTTCTAGAGAGAGACAATTCTTAGGGGGAGACAATGTTATTTGTCTCTTATTTGTTTTTGTTTTGTTTTGTTTTTGACATTGAGACTTGTTTTTTGCCCAGGGTAGCCTCAAACTTGTGATTCTCAAGGGATCTTCCTACCTCAGCCTCCCAAGTAGCTGGGACTATAGGCATGAGCCACACAACCAGCGTATTCTCGTGTGTGTGTGTGTGTGTGTGTGTTTTACTGGGGATTGAACCCAGGGGCTTTATACCTCTGAGCTACACCCCCAGCCCTATTTTTTAATTTTTATTTTGAAACAGGGTCTTGCTAGTTTGATGAGAGTCTCACTACTTGCTGAGGCTGTCCTTGGACCTGCTATCCTCCTGTCTCAGCCTCCCAAGTACTGGTATTACAAGCCTGCGCCACCACGCCCGGCTATATTCTTGTCTTTTAACACAGATTTCCTATGTATTTATGTATGTATGTATGTATGTAATTTTTTTACTTTATTTTGTGTGTATGTGGTACTGAAGATTGAGCCCTGGGGCATTCTACCTCTAAGCTATACCCCCAGCTCTATTTTATTCTTTATTTTGATACAGGGTCTCACTAAGTTTCTGAGACTGGCTATGAACCTGCAATCCTCCTGGATTATAAGCGTGCACCACCATGCCCGACTTTTTCTTATCTATTTAGAGAGCTATTCATTTGCCACATGTATTCCCCAGGCACCACTTTTCATTCAATTTTCTTTCTTTTTTTTTGTGGTACTAAATATTGAACTCAGGGGCATTCTACCTCTGAGCTATACCCCCAGCCCTATTTTTTATTCTTTATTTTGAAACAGGGTCTCACTAAGTTGTGGAAAGCCTCACTAAGTAGCTGAGGCTAGCTGGGAACCTGTGATCCTCCTGTCTCAACCTCTCAAGTACTGGGATTACAAGTGTGCGCCACCATGCCCGGCTTAACCTCAGCCCTTTTTAATGTTTTATTTTGAAACAGGATCTTGTTAAGTTGCTAAGGCTAGCCTTGAACTTGTGGTCCTCCTATCTCAGCCTCTCAAATACTAGGATTACAGACATGTGCCACTATGCCTAGCAGATTTTTTACGTCCTCTTTCTCTTTCTTGGTGATTATATCTGTGCTTGTGACTTCAAATAACATTTATATGCTTGCCATTCTCAAATGTGTATTGTCAACATAGACCTCTTCACTGAGACAACATACATATTCAAATATGAACATATTCAAATTATCACTTGATGTCTCTACTTGGATTTCTTCCCACACATACAGCTTTATTGAAGTATAATTGATATATAGTAACTGCACATATATAAATATGTGATTTGATTAATTTTGTTATATGTATAAACTTGTGAAACCATCACCACCACTACCAAAGTAATGAACTTATCCAAAAGCTCCCTGTGCTTACTTGTAATCCATTTAGTCACAAATCTGCTACTGTCACTTTACTGTAGATTAGTTTAAATTTTTCTAGAATTGTACATAAATGAGATCATACATTATGTACTTGGCAGGGGTCATTCTAGCTTCTTGGACTCAGAATAATTTTTAAAAACTTTAACCATGTCATATATGAGTACTCTATTCCTTTTTATTGCTGAGTGGTATTCTTTTGAATCCATGGATGCTGTCAGAGCCCTCACAATCTAATAATTGCCTAAACCCCCCCTCTGACCTTTGCTGTAGTGGTGACCATGCTTACAACACAGCAGCTTGGAGGACATTCCAGATCCAAGCCACAAGAGTAGGCATATGTTTTTGGCTTTTTTTTCCCCCAGTACTGGAGTTCGAACCCAAGGCCTCATGCATGCTAGGCATGTGCTGTACCACACTGAGCATATCCTCAGCTCCGGAGTTTTGATTAAGTTCATTTTCATTAATTTTTTTCTTTTATAACTTAAACCCTTCCTATTTTATGAAAGATTCATGTACAGTGCATATGTGGATATATATTTTCATTTCTCTTGAGTAAATACCTAGGAATTGAATGGCCAAGTATCACTCATAAATTGTCAAAGCAGTTGTAATATTTTATATTTCCACCAGTAATGTGTGAGTTCCAGGTCCTCCACATACTCTCCAATACTTGGTGTGATCAGTTACTATTTTTTTTTATTTTAGCTGTTCTAGTGGCTCCTTATTATTATTATTATTATTACTATCATTATTATTATTATGGCACTGGGGATTGAACCCAGGGGCATTCTACCTCCAAGCTACACCCCCAGCACTATTTTTTATTGTTTATTTTGAAACAGGGTCTCACTAAGTGCGGGGGGGCCTCACTAAGTTGCTGAGGCTGGCTGCGAGCCTGTGATCCTCCAGTCTCAGCCTCCCAAATATGGGGATTACAAGCATGCGCCACCATGCCCAGTGGCTTATTATAATTTTAATTTGTATTCCCTTAATGAAAAATGAGGTTAAACAATTTTCCACGTGTGGGGTTTTTTTTTCCATCCATGTATTTTTATTCTTTGGCAAAGTGTTTTTTTTTTTTGTTTTTTTTTTTTTTGCGGTACTGGGGATTGAACCCAGGGGCGTTCTACCTCCGAGCTACACCCCTGGCCCTATTTTTTATACTTTATTTTGAAACCGGGTCTCACGAAGTTGCGGAAGCCTCACTAAGTAGAGGGAGAGAGAGAGAGAGAGAGAGAGAGAGAGAGAGAGAGAGAGACAGGGAGAGACAGACAGAGAGCTAAGGCTGGCCGCGAATCCGGATCCTCCGGTCTCCGCCTCCCAAAGTACTGGGATTACAAACGTGCGCCACCACGCCCGGCTGGCAAAGTGTTTTATTCTAATCTTTTGCCTGTTTGTTTCTGGGTTGTTCATTTTATACTTGAGTTTGTAATAGTTCTTTATATATTCTACATACAAATCCTCTGTGATATATATTTTACAAACATTTTTTCTTAGTCTGACATTTCCTAACGTCTTTTGAAGAATAAAATTTAATCAGGTTCATTTTATCAATTTTTTTCTTTCATGATTTAGGTTTTTTCTGTCCTACTTACAATATCTTTGCCAAATCCAAGATTACTAAGATTTCCCCCATGTTTTCTTTGAAAGTTTTATAGTTTTTAACAATTAAAATTAAATCTGTGGTCCGTTTCTGGTTTTACACTGAGGTCTATGATCCGTCTCAAGTTAATTGGTCCATTTCTGGACTTTTGTTCTCTTGATCTCTGTGTCTATCCTTTTTACCTATATGGCACTGTTTTTTTTTTTTTTTTTTTTTTTTTTTGCGGTACCGGGGATTGAACCCAGGGCCGTTCTACCTCCGCGCTACACCCCCGGCCCTATTTTTTATACTTTATTTTGAAACCGGGTCTCATGAAGTTGCGGAGGGCCTCACTAAGTAGAGAGGGAGAGAGAGAGAGAGAGAGAGAGTTGAGGCTGGCTGCGAACCCGGATCCTCAGGTCTCTGCCTCCCAAAGTACTGGGATTACAAGCGTGCACCACCATGCCTAGCTTATGGCACTGTTTTGTTAACTATGGTTGTATAATAAATCTTGAGATTTTGTAGTATAAACTTTGTTCTTCGGAATTATTTTGACTGATTCAGATTCTTTGCATTTGCATGGTAGTTTTAGAATCAACTTGTTAATTTTTTTTTTCAGTACTGGGGATTGAACCCAGAGGCATTCTACCTCCGAGGTATACCCCAGCCCTATTTTTTATTATTATTTTGAAACAGGGTCTTGCTAGGTTGATGAGCATTTCACTACTTGCTGAGGCTGTCCTCGAACCTACAATCCTCCTGTCTCAGCCTCCTAAGTACTGGGATTACAAGTGTGTGCCACCATGCCCAGCCAGCTTGTCACTTTTAACAAGAAAGGCCAACTGAGGTTTTGATTGAGATCCTATTAACTCTGTAGGTTAATTTGGGGAAAACAGAGAGCTTAAGAATATTCTATCTTCTGATGTAAGTACACAGCATAGCTCTTTAGGTCTTTAATTTCTCTCAGCAGTGATTTGGAGTCTTTACAGTGTAAGTCATATACATATTTTTTCAAATATATACTTTTTGGTGCATTAGTAATAGTTTCTTAAATTTTAATTTCTAGTTGATTGCTAGTATATAGAAATACAATTAATTTTATTTATTGACCCTTTATCCTGTAACTCTGCTAAGCTCTTATTTATTCTAGTCACTTTTTCATAGATTCTGTAGGATTTTTCATGTAGACAGATATTTCACCTGTAAATAAAGACAGTTTTACTTCTTTTCTATTCTCTATGCCATTCATATCTTTTTCCTGCTTACAGCACTGATTAGGATCTTTAGTTCAGTCTTGACTAGAATTGGGGAGAGTGAACATTCCTGCCTCCTTCCTGATCTTCAAGTGAAAACTTCAGTCTTTCACCATTGAGCATGATGTTAGGTGTAAGCTTTTTGTAGATTCTCTTTGTCACCTAGTCTTGTGGCTTTAAATATCATTATATGTTTTCCACTCTGTGCCCAGCCCAGATCTCTTCACTGACATCTATCTTTATATTTATTCAACTCCTTACTTGATATATCCACTTGGATTTTTATAAGGTCTCTCAACCTAACATGTTCAGAACTAAACTTGGGTTTCTCTCTATATTCCTGACATGCTTCTCCTATGGTGTTTCTCATCTAATAAATGAAAACTCCGTCTCCAGTTCTTCAGGCCAAAACCATTGGAATCACTTTTCCTTTCTTTTTTCTTTCCTCACACCCCTTTATGCAATACAATATATCAGCAAATCCTGCCCCCTCTATTTTCATAAAAATTATGCCTCCTAATAAGCCACCTTCACCTCTTAGCTTGCTGATTGCCTCGTGGCCTGTCTCCCTGTGCTTTCCTCACAGTCCCTTCTCAGTGTAGCAGGCAGTGTAATTCTTTTAAAATTACAGTGTTTTCTGCCTAAGAGTATAGTTTTGTCTCCCTTCCTCCCTCCTTCCTTCCCTCCCTCCCTTCCTTCCTACTTTCCTTTTTTCCTTCCTTTTTTTGGTGCTGGGGATTGAACCCAGGGGCATTCTACCTCCAATCTCCACTCCAGCCTCTCTGTTTTGTTTTGTTTCAAAACAGGGTCTCACTAGGTTGCTAAGAGTCTCGCTATGTTACTGAGGCTGTCCTCAAACCTGCAGTCCTCCTCTCTTGGTCTCTCAAGTATTGGGATTATCGGTGTGTGCCATCATACCTGGCTAAGAGTATACTTTTAAGATTCAGAAACAATGAATTCTTTTACTGATAAAAGAGATGATTAAGAGAATGATCAACCTACCAAACTGGTACATAATTGAAATTAGAGAACATTTCTTTTTTCCTTTCGGTCTCTTTTTTCTCTACAAATAATAAAATAGGATTATCACTGTCACTGTTGGTTGCTTTGCTTTTCCTGTCATCTGGTGGTTTCCATTTCTACGTTATTTTAATATTAAAATCCTACATTTAAAAAGAGCTTTCTGAGGGATGGTAAACAGGTTTGATCATGACTGCCAGCTCCAATAGTTTGTAGTCCTGCCTGGAGCAGTATGTGTAAAAAGATTGTGATGTTCAGTAAAGGCTGTGATCAACCAGCTGTGTCTGGTTTGGTGAAGGAATGGGGAGTAGTGTTTGCCATCTCTAAATTGACTTTGTAACGTAGGCAGATCTTAAGTAAACATTTGCTTTGGCAGTTGTTGCTTCCAGTTTTAGTGATCCTTTGCATTTTTTTAAATGTGTTGAAATAATAAATAGTTTAAAAAGCTTTAAGTATTAAGGAAAAATATAAAATCTTTTAAAGAATAAATGAGGGGCTGGGTGTGGTGGCGCACACTTATAATCCCAGTACTTGGGAGGCTGAGACCGGAGGATCCAGGTTCCCGACCAGCCTCGGCTACTTAGTGAGGCCCTCTGCAACTTAGTGAGACCCTGTTTCAAAATAGAGCTGGGGGTGTAGCTCAGAGGTAGAATGCCCCTGTACCACAAAAAAAAAAAGAATAAATGAGAAATGTTAAATTCGGATTTTATTGCTAAATAGTTTTATAAGCAGTGTGTGAAGAAGACACTGAAGAATGTACAGATGATTAGTTTTATAATTAAATTATTCAGCATAGCAACAGTAACAATCAGCAAGGACTGTATGTTCAATAATGTTGTGAAGGAAGGGGTTTTAAGATATAATTTATACTCTTTGAAGTTGGGTAGTCTTGTGAGTTTTGGCAAAAGAATGCAGTAGTGTAGCCACTGCCACATTCAAGATAGAATATTTCTATCACCCTGTGCAGTTCTCTTGCCCTAAAACTTAACCTAATGTCCTTAAGAAAAATGAATATTGCATGATCTTCAGATAATCATATTTAAACATTTAAAGAGTTAAAATGTATTTAAATGGCATTGAAAATTATTTTAAGAATAAAGCTTTCTGTCATAATTGATAACACTAGCAACCTGATAACACTAGCTAGCGACCATACTGTTTCAGTGTGGAATTGTTTAAATACCAGGAAAATGATAATTTCTGCTTAACTCTTCAATGAAAAGATTGTTTAAAATAACATAGTGTCATGTTGAAGTACTTTATTTTTTAATATTACAGAAGAAAATTCCACAAGACAGAGTGAGGATTTGGGAAGCCAGTTTACAGAAATTTTCATTAAGCAGCAAGAAAATGTCACTCTCCTGTTATCTTTATTGGAGGTAAATAGGGAACCTTGATTTTTTTTTTGTCATCTTAATAAGCTTTTACTATCTTTTGGGTGTTATTGAGGAAGCAACATGTATACCTTTAAAATTAGTGAAGTTTATTGTAACATTTCCACATGCATGCAAGATTTCAAGAAATAATCTGTTAAAATACTATCTGCATCTTATTTCTATTTCTACAAAATACTGTTTAATCCCATCACTAACATTTTAGTCAGTCTAATGAATTTATATCAACTCTGGTTTTTTTTTTTTCTGTACTGGGGGTTGAAACCAGGGCCCTTACATGCTAGAAAAGCACTGTACCACTAAGCTACATCTCCAGCTGCTTCTTATTTTCAAAATATGCTTAACTTCCATTTTTACTTATGTTTTCTGGTACCACTATTAGTTGAAAAATGTTTTTCTTGAATGTGAGAGTTATAGATATTAATAATTTTAAATTCTTATGTTGTAGGAGTTCGATTTCCATGTCCGCTGGCCTGGTGTGAAGCTTCTGACTTCTCTTTTAAAACAACTGGGGCCTCAGGTGCAACAAATTATTTTAGTCAGTCCCATGGGTGAGTGATTTTTCTTCCTTATATAATCTCTCTCTTTTTTTTTTTATTTTGCGGTACTGGGGATTGAACCCAGGGGCATGCTACCTCCGAGCTACACCCCCGGCCCTGTTTTTTATTCTTTATTTTGAAACAGGGTCTCGCTAAGTTGTGGTGGGCCTCCCTAAGTAGCTGAGGCTGGCCGCGAACCTGGATCCTCTGGTCTCAGCCTCCCAAGTGCTGGGATTACAAGCATGCACCACCATGCCCAGCTTTATATAATCATGATTAAAAATCGAGAATAATTTGCTAGAGAAAGCAACTGAAATGGTGTTTTAATAAATTAATTGTAATTTGAATTACTATTTGTGTTTTTGATCTGCCACTCTTTTTCTCATGGTTCTATATTCTAGGTGTTTCAAGACTGATGGACTTGTTAGCAGATTCCAGGGAAGTTATACGTAATGATGTAAGTTAAATAGGAAAAAAAATTTTAAATGCAGCTTTTCTCTCTCTCTCTCTCTCTGCTCTCTGCAAATAATGTTTTTGTTGACCCTTATGATTTATAAGAGATTAGATTTGGAAGCTTGGGGTGGTGATCAGTCTTTTAGACCTTATAAACACAATACCACATTATTTCTGTTTTTCACTTATATAATATTTGGGGTTAGACAAACCATTTGCAATTTAAATTAATTCTTTCTACAAGGTTAGGCTTTCTTCTGCCCTCTTCTGCAAGGTTGTATTTGACATAGAACTCTACCTCCAGAATTCCCTTTTCCTCTTAAGGAGTAGAGGAATCATTTCCAGACATTGAATTTAGCAAAGCATTGCATTTACTGTCCTCACCCTCATTTGGCTGAATACATATTTCAAAGGATTCTCCTTAGTAGTCTCTGTTTAATTATGGAACATGATTTGCTCTGGAGTTATTTTCCATTATAACTCATGTTAACATTTACATGTAAGTTTGAATATTTTATTATTTACGTATTTATTTTTGACATGCTGGAGATCAAACCCAGGTCCTTGCACATTCGAGGAAAATGCTCTACCACTAAGCTACACTCCTAGCCCTAAGTGTGAATATTTTATATTGATGCCATATTTGCTTTGTTACTTGAACTTTTCTCTCTGTTGTTACCTACAACTTGATCAAAACTCTGCAATAATCTGGGCGTGGTGGCACATGCTTATAATCACAGTACTTGGGAGGCTGAGACAGGAGGATCACAGGTTTGAGACCAGCCTCAGCAAAAGCAAGACTCAGTAACCTTATTTCAAAATAAAAAGTTTAAAAGGGACTGGGGTTGTAGCTCCGAGGTTGAAAGCCCCTGGGTTCAATATCCAGTACCAGAAAACAAACAAAAAGCCTCTCTAAAGCGGGCGTGGTGGCACACGCTTGCAATCACCATACTTGGGAGGCTGAGACTGGAGGATCCAGTTCGCGGCCAGCCTCAGCTACTTAGTGAGGTCCTCCGTAACTTAGTGAGACCCTATTTCAAAATAAAAGAATAAAAAATAGGGCTGGGGGTGTAGCCCGGTGGTAGAATGCCCTTGGCTGGGTTCAATCCCCCGTACCACCCAAAAAAAAAAAAAAAGCCTCTCTAATAAGCTGGGTGAAGCAGTGCATGCTTATAATCTCAGGTATTTGAGAGGCTGAAGCAAGAGGATCACAAGTTCCAAGCCCACCTGGGCAACTTAGTGAGACCCCATCTCTGTCTCAAAATAAAATAAAAAGGCTAGGGATATAGTTCAGTGGTAGAGTGCCCCTGGATTCAATCCTCAGTACTACAAAAAAAAAAAAAAACCTTTGTAATACTTGGGCTACGGATATAGCTTGGTAGTAGAACTCTTGCCTAGCATGTACGAGGTCCTGGCTTAGATCCCAGCCTGCAAACAGAAAAAAAAAAAAAAATGAAATGACAACCATAGCAACCTTGTAATACTTCAGATAGCAATTGGAAAAATCTTTTTTGTGTGTGTGTGATACTGGGGATGGAACCCAGAGGCATTCTACCTCTGAGCTACACCCCCAGCCTTATTTTATTTTTAGTTTTTGAAACAGGGTCTCGCTAGGTTGATGAGAGTCTCGCTACTTGCTGAGGCTGTCCTCGAACCTGTGATCCTCCTGTCTCAGCCTCCCAAGTACTGGGATTACAAGCATGTGCCACCACGCCTGGCGGAAAAATCTTTTGAAATTTAAACTCTGGAGCTAAGAGATCTTATCAAAACAATTCAGTCTTCATATTTACAGTAAAAAGCCCAAGAGCCATAGAAATTGAGTGGCTTGTCTCATTCTTTTTTTCTTTTTTGGTATTAGGGATTGAACCCCTTGCCATTCTACCTCTAAGCTATAGCCCCAGCCCTGTTTTATTCTTTATTTTTGAAACAGGGTCTCACTAAGTTGTTGAGGGCCTTGCTAAGTTGCTGAGGCTGTCCTCAAATCTATGATCCTCCTGTCTCAGCCTCCCAAGAACTGGGATTACAAGCATGTGCCATCATGCCCAGCACTCTTATTCATCTTTTTTATTTTTTTCGTGGTGGTACTGGGGTTTGAACCCAGGGCATTCTACCTCCGAGCTGCACCCCAGCCCTTTTTTTATTTTTTGTTTAGAAACGGCCTTGCTAGGTTGCTGAAAGCCTTTCTACATTGCAATCATCCTTCAGCTTCCCAAGTAGTAGGATTGCAGGCATGCACCACCATGCCCAGCTTTCCTTTATCTTTGTATTTGTTCTTCCTGGGCCTGTCTTTTTCCTCCTTAATTCTAGTGAATATCATTTGGATTTCCCTTAGCTTCATAACTGGTTAGTGGCAACGCAGAAATGAAACTATTAACTTCTAGTTCATGTAGAAGTTTTTAAAATTTTATATTTAAAATTTTATAGTGTCTATGGCAATGCAGTATTATAGGTGATAAAATTACATAGTAATGTAGCTTGTGAGAAAGCTTTTTTATTCTTTAATATTTAAATGTTATATTTTAATGAATTATCTTATTTAAATGAACATCCCTTTAGTTGGAATTCGGGTAGCTTTCCTTGGTTAATATAATTTTCATTTATTTTCACTTTCAGATAGAAAATTGCCCTTTTTTTGTGGTTCTGGGGACTGAACTCAGGGCCCCACACATATTAGGCAAGCCCTCTTATCAGTAACCTACATCCCCAGCCCTTTTCTTTTTTTTTTAATGGAATTGCATTATTTTAAATAAAATTGCATTATTTACCTCAGAAAACTGGGAATGGATCTACCATATGATCCAGCTATACCACTCCTGAGTATCTTTTCAAAGGGGCCAAAATCAGAGAACTACAATAATATATGCATACCCATGTTCATAGCAGCACAATTCACAATAGTCAAATTATGGAACCAGCCTAGGTGTCCATCAACAGTTGAATGGATTACAAAATTATGGGAAATACACACAATGGAATTCTACTCAACAATAAAGAAGAACAAAGTGATGTAATTTGCAAGAAAATGGAAGGACCTGGAGAACATTATGTTAAGTGAGATTAGCCAGTCACAGAAAGTGAAGGGTCATATGTTTTCTCTAATATGCAGAAGCTAGGGAGTAATTGGGATACCAGAAGGACTCCAGATAATGGAGGAGAAGCCTCAGTGGAGCCAGGGAGGTGGTCTAGAGGAAGGGGGAAGACTGAGGTTCTTTAATGGAATTACTACCATTGATTATGTGTACATATGTGAATATACCAACATCAACCTCAGTACTCTGTATTTGGAAGGGGGAAATGGGGAGCGGGGAGGCCATCAAGTGCTCTGTGCATGTATGTCACTGTCAACATGATTTACATTATTTTTTATTTATTTTTATTTTTTTGTGGTACTGGGGATTGAACCCAGGGCATTCTACCTCTGAACTACACCCCCAGCCCTATTTTTTATTCTTTATTTTTGAAACAGGGTCTCACTAAATTGTGGAGGGCCTCACTAAGTAGCTGAGGCTGGCTGCAAACCTGCGATCCTTCTGTCTCAGCCTCCCAAGTACTGGGATTACAAGCATGTGCCACCATGCTCGGCTATGGTTTACATTATGATGTGAGACTATATGCACCAATAAAAGCATATTAAAAGAAAAAGAATTGCATTATCTAAGCCAGGTGTGGTGGTGCATGCCTGTAATCCCAGTACTTGGGAGGCTGAGATAGGAGGATCCCACGTTTGAGGACAGCTTCAGCAAGTAGTGAGACTCTTATTAACCTGGTGAGACCCTGTTTCAGAATGAAAAAAAAAAATACGTCTAGGGTATAGCTGAGAGGTGGAATGCCTCTGGGTTCAGTCCCCAGTACCAAAAACAAAAATTTTTTTGCATTATCTACCATTTTCCTTTAACTCCCCCCCTTTTTTTTCCTATTTCTAACCTTTTTTTTCTCACTTTTTATTTGAGATAGATAAAGTGATTCTCTATAAATGTAGTTTTTCTCTATAAATGTAATTTTATGATTAGGTATTAAGTTCTGTTTTGTTGTAATTTCTACATTCTTGGTTTTTACTGTTTTACAACTATATTTTCTTTTGTTTTAGTAAATCTATTCAGGGAGATAAGAAGGGAAAGAAACATATTGAGAACTTAAAACATAGTAGCTTCTTTAGAAGTTACTTAGTTATTAAGTTCTATGGTGTTTATTTTAAAACCCTGTAACAAAGATATTGTCTTGTTTTACACATCAATATACTAAGATTCAGAATTTATGTAATTTGCTTAAAGTTGTACAGCTAGTAAGTAGGGCAGCCAGTTGTTTTTTGTTTTTTGTTTTTTGTTTTTTTTGCGGTACCGGGGATTGAACCCAGGGGCATTTTACCTTTGAGCTACCCCCCCCCCCGGCCCTATTTTTTATACTTTATTTTGAAACTGGGTCTCACGAAGTTGCGGAGGGCCTCGCTAAGTAGCTGAGGCTGGCCGCGAACCCGGATCCTCCAGTCTCTGCCTCCCAAGTACTGGGATTACAAGCGTGCATCACCACACCCCGTGGCAGCCACTTTATCAAACTCAGAGCCTCCGTGCTGTTTTCTACTGTATTTCCTCTTTCCTTTGTGGGCAGTTAAACTCAAGTTGGCAGCATTAAGCAAGAGAATTTGACATCATAAAATAACTGATTTAGCCTTTCTCTCATCTTAGTGTTGAGACCTGACAGGAAAATGAGTGGAATAAGCCCAACAAGGCCTTGGGTGCTTTTTGTCTTGTGTGAGTATGTACCTGCCCAGGACTTAATGCCAACAGCTGATTTGCCTCTCTTCAACTTTTTTTTTTTTTTTTGTACTAGGGAGTGAATCCAGGAACATTTTACTTCCAAGCGAAACTTCCAGCCCTTTTTATTTTTTATTTTGAAACAGGCATCTCACTAAATTGTTGATGCTGGCCTCGAATCTGTGATCCTCCTTTCTCAGCCTCCCAAGTACTGGGATTATAGGCATGCACCACTGTGCCCAGCTTCTATGTGACTTTTTTTTTTTTTTTAGTGGTACTGAGGATTGAACTCAGGGGCATTCTACCTCCTGAGCTACACCCCCAGCCCTATTTTATTTTTTATTTTGAAACAGGGTCTCACTAAGTTGCAGAGGGCCTCACTACGTTTGAGGTTGGCTTCGAACCTGTAATTCTCCTGTCTCAGCCTCCTAAGTACTGGGATTACAGGTGTGTGCCACCATGCCTGGCTTCTATGTAACTTTTGAACTACCGCTTTGTTATTATTTCTCTTCTTTTGAAGTAATATGTGTGCTTTTTTTCATAAAATTATTTACTGTCTCTTTTACCCTGTGATCACTTAGGGGCTCATAAGTACTTGTTGTTTGGTACTGAAATAAGCAGAAATGGGTAATAAGCAGAAGAATTGAGGTTTTCTAGAATGGTAAAGAAGTGACAAGGCCAGGCGTGGTGGCGCACGCTTGTAATCCCAGTACTTGGGAGGCGGAGACCGGAGGATCCGGGTTCGCAGCCAGCCTCAGCTACTTAGTGAGGCCCTCCGCAACTTCGTGAGACCCAATTTCAAAATAAAGTATAAAAAATAGGGCCGGGGGTGTAGCGCGGAGGTACAACGCCCCTGGGTTCAATCCCCAGTACCGCAAAAAAAAAAAAAAGAAGTGACAAAATACATAGCTAATACATTCAGCGTAATAGAAGCTGAGAAAAACTTAAGAGTCAGAGGCAGAGATTGCTGTGTACTGCCTTGTTCTGGACATGGCACTCCTGAGGCGTGAGTTTTCTTCTTTCTTTTTTCTGTTGACTTTGAATCAGGTTTTGAGAATTTGGGAGCCAGATATTTACAGAAATTTCTGAACTTTCCCTATTAGACCGTGGTGGTGTTTGTTGATTAATATTACTCTTTTGAAAAATGTACAGTAGCATTCTTGAGAAAGGTGTAATGATGTTCACCTAAGCCACAATGAAAACTATATTGTGATTGATGAATGAGAAAGGATTGCGGATTTGTATTGTACAATGAAAAGAGAACTAAATTAGGAATTGTTAGACATGGATTCTTTATTTTTCTTTTTTTTTTTTGTTTGCGGTCCCGGGGATTGAACCCAGGGGCGTTCTACCTCCGCGCTACACCCCCGGCCCTATTTTTTATACTTTATTTTGAAACCGGGTCTCACGAAGTTGCGGAGGGCCTCACTAAGGAGAGAGAGAGAGAGAGAGAGAGAGAGAAAGAGAACTGAGGCTGGCCGCAAACCTGGATCCTCGGGTCTCCACCTCCCAAAGTACTGGGATTACAAGCATGCGCCACCACGCCCGGCTAGACATGGATTCTAATCAAAGTAGTCCTCTTGAGATGCATAACCTTAGGGTGGTAAATTTTATAACTTCTTTGTCCTTGTTTTCCATATATTAAAAGAAGTCAAACTTGTGAAATTCCTGCCGGTTCTAAAATTCTATGATTTCTTAAAAATTAATTTCAAGAGCCAAGCGTGGTGGCGCACGCTTGTAATCCCAGTACTTGGGAGTCTGAGACTGGAGGATCCAGGTTCACAGCCAGCCTCAGCTACTTAGTGAGGCCCTCTGCAACTTATTAAGACCCTGTTTCCAAATAAAGAATAAAAAAATAGGGCTGGGGGTGTAGCTCAGAGGTAGAATGCCCCTGGGTTCAATCTCCAGTACCGCGAAAAAAAAAATTAATTTCAAGATGTCTTGTAAATGTCGCATGCCACTAAGCATTTTCCTTCTTCTCTGTAAGGGTGTCTTACTACTGCAAGCCCTGACAAGAAGTAACGGAGCAATCCAGAAGATCGTTGCTTTTGAAAACGCGTTTGAGCGCCTGCTGGACATTATTACAGAGGAGGGGAACAGTGACGGAGGTACAGTAGGCAGAGATTGCTTGATGAGCTTCCTTTTGAACTCTGAATTATTACTGTCTAGGCAGTAGAGGTGGAGTGAGAAGGGGCCTTGTTCTTGACACCCTTCCTTCCACTATGGCATGTTGAGCATGTTCCTTTTCCTCATCCTGTTTGATATTTGTTAGTTCCTTTCTGGAAAGTCTTAGCTGCATCTCGTCAAGTTCTGCCAGGCCATGTTTTCTGTCTTTCTGAAGGTGCAGGTGAAGGTGAGGTCCTTTTGTAGATTGGTGATAGGAAGTTGAGTTGCGGGCAGAGTCATCTGAGAAGAGTGAAGGAGGAGGACACAGCTGAGAATTAATGGAGAAGGTTAGAAACAGTCTTTTGAAAAATAGGAGAGCGAGTTGAGTTGACTCCCTAATTAGGAAGACTTTCAGTGAGGGCCAAGGCCGCTTTGAGGGTGTGCATTGTAATTTTACAGCAGTGTATACTGCTTGAGTGTGTGACTTTTTCCCCTCCAGCAGTATTTAGCTGTCCAGATGTAAATGTAGAAAAAAGTCAGTTTTTCACAGGTTAGGTCTTTTCCAGGAAGACTTTGTGAAAAAACAGTCACCCATGAAAACTTAGCATATTATCTGTAGAGTAGAAGGAATGAGGATCTATATGATCTAGGCTAGATAAGGAAGGATGTAAAACAGAAAGAGGTTTCTAAAAAGGGAGGTTGATGGGTTGAAAGTTTCAGGGATGCCACAAAACAGATAAGCTGAGAATACTTGAGCTAGAAAGATAGGAGGTTTTAGTAAGAGGGTAAGATTGTCACTGAAGGTGAGGCCAGAGAACCCAGAATGCCAGGCGATAGTTGGATTGTTGTTGACATTAGAATCTTCAAGAAGCTGGGTGTGGTGGCTCATGCTTGTAATCCCAGTGCTTGGGAGGCTGAGACAGGAGGATCACAGGTTTGAGGACAGCCTCAGCAACTTAGTGAGGCCCTCTCTTTCAAAATAAAAGAATAAAATAGGGCTGGGGGTGTAGCTTGGATGTGGAATGCCCCTGAGTTTCATCCTCAGTACCACTAAAAAAAAAAATCATCAAGAATAACAGCAGAATTTACAGAAAGAAAGCTTTGAGCAAGATGCCAGAGATATTTTCAGTGAACAAACATTAGTGACCAGAAATTACAGAAATAACTACAAGGAAGAGTGGTAAGAGATGATACAGCCAGCCTGAGCCTTAAGGGAACAGGAAGTTTTACACAAGGGTAGAGGAGCTATGGTCTCTAGAAAGAACACACTGGACTGGGACAATCAAGATGTGGTATCCCAACTCTAAGTTCCATGCGACTGAGGACATGAACTGCCTTTACGTGAAAATGTTACAGGATAAAAGGCAGAGTCAGTAAAGAAAGGTGCATTTCAAGAAGTAGTTGAGGGTATAACAGATTTTATTAACCAGTATTTGAGAGTTTTGAGACAGCATCATGAAAGGAAGGAGATTAAACATAGGAGAGGAAACAAAAGATGAAAGATGGGAGCCCGGTGCGGTGGTGCACTGGCCCACGCCTATAATCCCAAAATTTGGGAGGCTGAGACAGGAGGATCACAGGTTCAAGGCCAGCTTCAGCAATTTAACAAAGTCCTCAGCAACTTAGTGAGACCTTGTTTCAAAATAAAAAATAAAATAGTGTATGGGGGTGTAGCTCAGAGGTAGAATGCCCCTGGGTTCAATCCCTAGTACCACCAAAAAAAAAAAAAACCAAAAGAAGAAAGAAAGGAAAGCTTAGATGACCAGAGAGGTATACATTTATGGAAGTAATTAAGAAAAATGAGGTTTTAAGGCAAATGAGGTTTTTAGCTAGTCACCAAAGCTGCTCTCAACAGTGACCCTCAGGCTCTAGGATGTACTGCATGAACACTAGAAGAAAGGCCTGCCAGTTGTAGTGAGGCATTGACATTCTTTATCCTCCACAACTATCAGATGATCCTAGTGGCATACTTTACTTAATGGAGTTGTATGGTCCTTCCTAAGAGGCAGATAGAGTGGTTCCTCCTTATAAGGCTCAGCAGTATGAGGTAAGGAATCCTCTACTCTGCGAGATCAGGACTGGTTAAATCAGAGATTTTTTTTGGTACTAGGGATTGAACTCAGGGGTGTTTTTCCTCTGAGCTACACCTCCAGCCCTATTTTTATTTTTATTTTGAAACAGGGTCTCACATAAGTTGCTGAGGGCCTCACTAAATTGCTGAGGCTGTCCTTGAACCTGCAATCCTCCTGTCTCTGCCTCCCAAGTACTGGAATTACAAGCTTGTGCCACCATGCCCGTCTAGAGATTCTTAAAAAGTATTCAAGGCGGGGCGTGGTGGCGCACGCTTGTAATCCCAGTACTTTGGGAGGCGGAGACCGGAGGATCCGGGTTTGCGGCCAGCCTCAGCTCACTTGCTCTCTCTCTCTCTCTCTCTCTCTCTCTCTCTCTCTCTCTGTCTCTCTCTCTACCTAGTGAGGCCCTCCGCAACTTCGTGAGACCCGGTTTCAAAATAAAGTATAAAAAAATAGGGCCGGGGGTGTAGTGCGGAGGTAGAACGCCCCTGGGTTCAATCCCCGGTACCGCAAAAAAAAAAAAAAGTATTCAAAATGTGCACCTTATGCACTTTAAATTAATGCTAATCTTTTGAGGGGGGGCAGGGCTTTTTCACTGAATATGGATCTGCTGATTAGAGTTTTCATCATCTTTGTGTATATCATGCCTATAATTTATCATGTAGGATTTGCACTTGGGTTTCTTTAAAATAGAGTGCAGAATCTTTCAGTGTTTTTACAAGTCTTTCCTTGTCTTTTGGAATTATATTATTCATACTTAACTAAACTAGACAGCTTTTTAAATGACTTGCTCTCATTGAATTTTACCAAAGACTTAAATTTAGTTTTCATAAAAATACCTGTTTTCACATTTGTATTCTGGAAGTTTTACATAATATTTAATTAATAACCAGTGCAAATACCATGGTAAATTTGTGAACAAAAACAATTAACTCTTAAATACAATGCCAAAAGCATGATCCTTGAAAAAAAAAAGGATAAATGGGACTTCATTAAAATTAAAAATTTGTACTCTGTAAAAGACACTGTTAAGAGAATGAAAAGACAGGCCACGGAGTGGGACACTTATTTCCTTTTCTTTTTTGGTAGTAGGGATTGAGCCCAGGGGCATTCTTCTCCAAGCTACACCCTCAGCCCTATTTTAGTTCTTATTTTGAAACAGGGTCTCACTAAGTTGCTGAGGGCCTCGTAAGTTGCTGAGGCTGGCTTCGAACCTTCAATCCTCCTATCTCAGCCTCCCAAGTACTGGGATTACAGGTGTGTGCCACCATGCCTGGCTTGGACTGGGACACTTATATCCAAAATATACTAAGAACTCTTAAAACTTAATAAGAAAATAAGGCCGGGCGTGGTGGCGCACGCTTGTAATCCCAGTACTTGGGAGGCTGAGACCGGAGGATCCGGGTTTGCGGCCAGCCTCAGCTACTTAGTGAGGCCCTCCGCAACTTAGCGAGACCCTGTTTCAAAATAAAGAATAAAAAATAGGGCGGGGGGTGTAGTTCGGAGGTAGAATGCTCCTGGGTTCAATCCCCAGTACCGCCAAAAAATAAAAAAAGAAAAGAAGACAGTTTAAAATGACCAAAAGGTCTTAAATGACTCCTGAACAAGGAAGATATACAGATAGCAAGTAAGCATGCAAATAGATGCTCAATATCAAATGTCATTTGGGCACTGCAGGTCAAAGCAATGAGATATCACTACACACCTGTTATAATGGTGAAAATCCAAAACACTGACAACACCAAATGCTAATGAGGACGTGAACAACAGAAACTCATTGCTAGTGGAAATACAAAATGGTACAACTGCTTTGGAAGACAGTTTGATAGGGTTTTTTTGTTTGTTTTGTGGTACTGGGAATGACACCCCAGGGGCACTCTACCTCTGAGCTACACCCCAACCATATTTTATTTTATTTTATTTGTGTGTGTGTGTGTGTGTGTGTGTGTGTGTGTGTGTGTGTAGTATTAGAGATTGAACCCCGGGATATTCTACCTCCAAGATATACCCCCGGCCCTATTTTATTATTTTATTTTGAAACAGGGTCTTGCTAGGTTGATGAGTCTCACTCCTTGCTGAGGCTGTCCTAGAACCTGCAGTCGTCCTGTCTCAGCCTCCCAAGTACTGGGATTACAGGCATGCACCACCACACCAGGCTTTATTTTGTATTTTGAAACAGTGTCTCAATAAGTTGCTAAGGGCCTTGCAAAATTGCTGAGGCTGGCCTCAAATCCTCCAGTCTCAGTCTCCCAAGTACTGAAATTATGGATGCACACCACCATGCCTCACTGGCAGTTTCTTAAAAAGCTAAACATAGCCGGGCGTGGTAGCACACGCTTGTAATCCCAGTACTTGTGAGGCTGAGACTGGAGGATCTGGGTTCACGGCCAGCTTCAGCTACTTAGTGAGGCCCTCCATAACTTCGTGAGACCCGGTTTCAAAATAAAGTATAAAAAATAGGTCCGGGGTATAGCTTGGAGGTAGAACACCCCTGGGTTCAATCCCCGGTACCGCCAAAAAAAAAAAAAAAACCAACAATAAATATTCTTAAAAAAAAAAAGCTAAACATAGCCAGGTGTGGTGGCATGTGCCTATAATCCTAGATACTAGGGAAGCTGAGGCAGGATTGCAAGTTCAAGACCAGTCTTGGTAACTTAGTGATACCCCATCTCAAAATAAAAATAAGCCAGGCATGGTGGCACATGCCTGTAATCCCAGTACTTGAGAGGCTGAGATAGGTGAATCGCAGGTTCGAGGACAGCCTCAGCAAGTAGTGAGACTCTCATCAACCTAGCGAGACCCTGTTTCAAAAATAAAAATAAAATAGGGCTGGGGGTGTAGCTTGGAGGAAAAATATCCCTGGGTTCAATCCCCAGTACCAAAATAAATAAATAAATAAATAAATAAGGACTAGGGATGTAGCTCAGTAGTAAAGTTCCTCTAGGTTCAATTCCCAGTACCAAGGGAAGTGTGTGTGTGTGTGTGTGTGTGTATGTGTGTGTGTGTGTGTATTTATCAGTTGTAAAAAATGTACCACTCTAATGCATGATGTTAATAATAGGGGAAACCAGGAAGGGAAGAGTATATAGAAAATTTTATTTGCACTCAGTTTTTCTGTAAACCTAAGAGTGTTTTAAAAAGTCTTTTTTTTTTTTTGCAGTACTAGGGATTGAACCCAGGGGCATTCTACCTCCGAGCTCCACCCCCAGCCCCATTTTTTATTCTTTATTTTGAAACAGGGTCTTGCTAAGTTGCGGAGGGCCTCACTAAGTAGCTGAGACTGGCCGCAAAACTGGATCCTCTGGTCTCAGCCTCCCAAGTACTGGGATTACAAGCATGTGCCACCACACCCGGCTAAAATAGTCATTTTTTAAAAAAAGGTAATTGATGTTGTAAACATACAGCTCAACTAGTAGGAGCAAAAGTGTTGGTGCAGTAGAGGAGCCTACTACCTGTGAGTGTCTAGCATCAGTCAATACACTTTACAGAAGAAATAAGACTCCTTGGTTAACCTAGCCCTTGGTAAAGTCGAGATCAGTTGGAAATTTTTCACATGGTAATAGTGAGTGGAAGCTGTAGCATGGATGAAACTGCCCTGGAGAGTAATATGTTGTAAGCAGAGAAGTGGAAAAAGATGAAACATTGGAGGACAGGAACCAAGAAAAACAGAGAGCCTGAGGAGTGGCCAGAGAAGTCAAAGGAAACCAAGTGAAAGTAGTGTTTAAGAAACGAAGGAGCCAGGCGTGGTGGCGCACTCTTGTAATCCCAGTACTTGGGAGGCTGAGACCGGAGGATCCGGGTTCGTGGCCAGCCTCAGCTACTTACTGAGGCCCTCCGCAACTTCGTGAGACCTGGTTTCAAAATAAAGGATAAAAAATAGGACCGGGGGTATAGTTTGGAGGTAGAACGCCCCTGGGTTCAATCCTGGTACCGTGAAAAAAAAAAAAAAAAAAAAA
>PVJS01012998.1:0-42808 GCA_004027185.1 Glis glis
GTGTGTGTGTGTGTGTGTGTGTGTGTGTATGGCACTGGGAGTTGAGCCCTGGGGCAGTCTACCTCTCAGCTACACCCCCAGAAGTATTTTAATTTTGAAGTTTGAAACAGGGTTTCACTAAGCTGCAGAAGTTGGCCTCAAACCTGCGATCCTCTTGTCTCGGACTCCCAAGTACTGGGATCATAGGTGTGTAGGTGGCTTAGTAGCTCCCATTTCACACACACTGTGTTTAGTATCTATAAAACAGGGATGAAAGTCAAGGTACTGGGATAAATAATTTCTCGTATTATGATATTGATAATTACATGGAAAAATCAATTTAAAAACCTGCATGGACTTGTTATTTGTATTTACCTTAGTTATCCTTCCAAAAAGAGAAAATATGCTTCTAATTGGTTTTTCACTTAAAAATATAGAAAGCTAAAATGTAGAGACCTATGGCATTATGGTTGTTATATTTCTTCCTTTTGCTTATGTTTAAACATTTTACAATTTTAAATGCTTAAAATATACATAGAACCTTTGATAAAAGAAATGCTATTATAATTTTTTTCTGCCACAAAATCATTGCATATGAACAAAAGGTCGAGAAAAAGTACCTGCAAAAAATATTGTCCTTCACTAAAACAGGGAAAATCTTATAAAGGTTCCAGAAAAGTTGACCCCTTATAAAAGAGGGTCAATAATACTCTTCTTTTATTTTTGTTCTTTTGTTTGTAGGTAAGGGTAGGAAATAAATAAGTGAGAATAAATGGAAAGAATGATTAAAAAAGGGAAAATTGGCAAATGCAGTGTTGTGGTTATAGAGATTTATAAATATTTATCTAAAAGTTATACATAAATGTATACATTTTATGTATAAGTTATATATAAATGCATTAGTTTTACTAAGATGATCTTCTATGTCTGTTGTATGGAATACATAAAATGACTTATCACAGGAAAATATAAACAATATGGAAAAGGACTCAACTAAAAGTGTAAATAAAAATACCCACTTTTTTGGTGCATTATGTAGTTCATAGTGATAGTGATATACATGTACACAGTACTTAATAACCACTTTAAAAGTAGAAAATTCATCCTCAGAGGAAATACTTCAGTTTTCATTTTGCACCTATATTCTTCATTCACTGAAGGGAAATTTCTCGGTTTTATCCAAATGTTTCAAAAATCTCCTGATCCTAAGATAGAAAAGGCACATGCAGTTGAGAAAAAAAGATTCTTAGGATATAGAACACTGGTTAAACATATGACTCAGGGGCCCGACTTCCTGGGTACCAGTCTTGGCTCTAATACATAATTGTTCCATGACCTCACGTGAGCTAAATGACCTCAGTTTTCTTAGACCTAAAATTAATTAATTTATTGTTTGCAGAGCTAGCAAGACAACTGCATGCTAGGCAAGTGCTCTACCACTGAGCTAACCCCCAGCCCTTAGACCTAAGATTTAGATAGCATATTATTAACACCATTGATGTTAGAACAATGCCTGGAATGTGTAAGTGTGGTTGCTACTATTCTTATGCCTAATTTATCAAAGAAAATGCAAAATTACTCAGGGTCAGAAGCAAAATTTATGATGCCTTAATTAAGTAGAGCTATTCTGTGAAATCTTATATTTGATAGGTTTTTATTAATTTTTAGGTTAAAAATAGACCCCAAAATCATAGGAACCATTATAATTTTCTCCATCAAACTATGTTTTACCTTCATTAAAAAACTTGTTCTGATCTTTATTAATATATATGTGTATTTTAAATGTTTGCTTAAAATACTTGGTGGAGAACATTCTTTTTATTCATCTTCAATTGCCTCTTTTTATAGCATATGCTTGGGGCAGTTATTTGGGGGTTATTATTGTAACCTAAGATGTCTTTTGCATTCTCATTAGGCTTTGTTTTAATAATTGAAAGAATGAATCCATATAGTTTTCCTTGCAATCTAAATGAAAATTATAGTGCCTTACAAAAAATGGTGTGCTTCAACTTAAAAACACTAGCCTTCAAAATATGCATCATTATTATTGTGCAATCAGATAACATAAAATGTAGACACATGATTTTTGAAAACTGAGATAGTTTTATAATTTTGATGAATCTGGCTCATTTAATACACAGACACATGATGCCTCTGTGGATAACATTAATACGTTTTTATTTAGCTAGAGATCAGCTGTTTTATCAGGGTTCTCCAGAGAAATACAACCAAGAGGATAGATATATATATATATATTATATATTATATATATATCTATCCTCTTGTATATGTATATAAAAGGAGATACATCAAGGAGCCAGGTACATGCCTATAATCCCAGTACTTGGGAGGCTGAGACAGGAGGATCACAGGTTTGAGGCCAGCTTCAGCAATTCAGCAAAACTTTCTTTCAAAAAAAAAAAAATTAAAAGGGTTGTGATTGTAGCTTGGCGGTAGAATGACCCTGAGTTCAATCCTTAGTACCAAGAAAAAAGAAAGGAGATATATCATGGGATTTAGCTTAAACAATTAAGGGGGCCCCATGTTCCTAGGAAGTATGTAGTATATATAATTCAGTCAGAAGTATAAGGTGTAAGAACCTGGGGGGGCCCACTGGTATAAGTCCAGGAGACATAAGGCCCAAGATCCATAAAAAGAAAGAAAAATTGCCTTTCCTCTGCCTTTTTGTTCTATTGTGGCCCTCAGTGGATAAGATGATGCTCATCCACAGTGATGAGGGTTATCTTTATTTAGTTTACCGATTCAAATGCTTACTCTTCTGGAAACATCTTGTACACATACCCAGGCATAATTTTTTGCCAGCTATCTGGAATCCCTCAGTCCACTTTAGTTGACACATAAAACTAACCATCCCAGCTATACCATCAAATGTTTTCTTGTGTGTTTCAGTTATTTTCAGTATGGGTACTGTTAATATTTTGGTACTTCTGTACATAACAGAGAATATATTTGTTAAACTTTGGAACAATTGAATAAAATATTTATTTTTATTTTTGAATACATTGAATTTAAATAACATCATGCAGAATACTCCAAGGAAACAGAAGGCACAATCAGGAACGATTCAAAAGAAAATTTAGATAAGAGATATTTTCCCGAAGAGTAGCTGGGTGAAGGGATTCCATGAGAGATTCTGAGTATACTAATTCTAGCTATAGTGAAAAGCTGAAGAGAAAGGGATAAAATGGATTTACTGGAGACAACTATGAGCTGGAGGTATGGAAGGGTAGTAGCAAGGAAGGATTGTATTCTTAAGGAAATTCAGCCATTGCCAGAAAGAACCACAGTACCAAGTTGTACAGGAAACGGGACAAACATGGTCCCAGTTTTCCTCATTGTCTTCTCCCAGCACCTTTCATTAACAAACCCAAACACAAACCAGGGGACAAGGGAAACCAGATTGATGCAGCTTCTGAAGGTTAACCTCCAGGGCACGGAGAAGAACAACTGACGGATCTGGGATGGGAATCAAAAGGTGAGAAAGGAAAATAATCAGCACAATAAATAAGAACATAACCATATACAACGTATCCAAATCAACATTTGCAAAGCATTTAGATTTTGTACAACTTAGCATTAGTTGCATGATGGTTTCAGTGGCATAAGATCTATATGATGAATCCACAATGACTATAAATATGACCCCATTTATAAAGACTCCTTAAATTGGATGATTATATAGTCAAATCATTTTTTATTGCATTGTAAGAGTTCCTGAGCAGCTTTCTTAGTAGCAAACCATCTATAACAAATTAAGTAAATTAGACCCATTTGGTAAATTAGAAATATGCCCTCATTGACCAAATAAAAGCTTGAAGAGCAGAGAATTATGTTTGTCTCATGTAAAATAAGTGTTAGCAGTTTGACTCCTTAAGCCCCAATTTATTATCAACACAAAATTGTTTCTACTATGGTTTCTGTCATAACTTTAGAAAGAAAGCTGGAAATAAGGGAGAAGGAATTAAATGTACACTATTTCTGCAGACTGAAGCAAAACAAAACAAAATACAAAATGGCAAGCTGTGAGATCACTACAGTAGCCCTCCCCTTTACCCACCTGGATATGTTCCAAGACTTGTGGATGCTTCAAAGCAAAACAGTATTGAACCCTGACTGTACTATGTTTTTCCTTATACATATGTACCTAAGTTTAATTTATAATTTAGGCACACTAAGAGATTAGCAACAATAATAATGAAATAGAGCAATTATAACAATATTGTATGATAAAATTCATGTGAATGTGGTAGCTCTCTTGAAAAAGTCAAGACAAATATTGATATTTTCAGACTGTGGTGGATTATGGGTAACTGAAACTACAGAAGGCAAATCCACCGACAGGGGACCACTGTGCTTACAAATCCATGCCACCCATGGAGTGGGTATGGAACACCACCTTAGATCATCGTGTCCCTTTCAACGAGTTTCTTCCTTTTCCTAGCTGTTGTTTCTTCTCTCCTTTATTTTAAATTCCACAATATGAAGTGCTGTATAATTAGGAAGTTTCCCCAAGATATTATTAAAATATTTAAAGAACATATTAGAACAGGAAATGATTGCTGTAGAGTTACTATTGGTGCACTGTTAAACGATATTTAAAACCTGAGATAAGAAAGTACTTGTTTCTCTCAAAAACCCAAAATACTAAAGTAAATTTGGAGATTTTTTTCTACATGTAGCAGGCTGTTAAAATCAATTATAAGCCTAAATATAACAGAGCCAAATGAATTTTTGGTAGAGGAAGTAGTGTGTGAAAATAAAGGGAATCCTAAAAAGAGACTCATGTTCGAGACCATGTTTTTTTGCCCCACCTTCCTTTTTTGTCATTTAGTTCTATTTCACATGTGTTATAATTATCTAAAATGCATCGTTCGTTGATAAATGATTTAAAGAGGTTCCTAACTTCTTAAAGTAAATATACAGCAATAACTTAAAGAGGACATGCAAATCTGCCTTTTCATTGAGGAAGGAGAAATAAACCCTAATGTTATAGGAGACAGAGATAGGTAGTTGGATAAGGAAATTCTCTTGACTCTTCAGGATTGGTACATTCACCCTCAGGAAAAATCTCAGTCCACTTCTTAGGATGATAATCAATAATAACATCTTTACAATAAGCTAATGAAAATGAACACTTGTGGTGTTAAGTGGGAAAGGGTGCTTCGGGAAGGGGGCTGAGTACAACACTCACTCTCCCATTGCCTGCAATATCCTATGTTCTTCGTTAGGGCACCAAAGGAGAGCTGTGCAGAAGCAAACGTAAATCAGCCCCAGGGAACACTGTCTCTGTGAGATGCCAGCATTGAGCTAAAGTACAGATGAGTTTCAAGTTGCTGAACACCCCCATCCAGCAGTAAAAAGATAGAAGATATCGACACGCTCAGCTGCATCTTGTTAAAAGCTTCCTGCGGGTTGGCAGAATGAAATCTTTATTTAAAATACACAAACTATTGTCAAGGGAAGGATGGAGAGAACACAGTAAAAGGGCCAAATGCTTTGCTTAACCCACCAGAAGCAGCAGCAAAAAGGGGAAAGTGGCCACATCATCTGTGCAGCAACAACAACAGTAAAGGTGACTAACACACCGCATCAGCAGCCATCCCCTCTACCCATAGCTTCAAGATACATTATTTCTTTTATTATTAATTATGCGTCTTCAGGGGGAGGGTAGCTATATTATTATGGATAGAGAGCAAGAGAGGAAACAATTTCTGCTGCCACTTGGCATTAAGTAGAGTCGCGTATGTAATGAGTGAGTGATGACAGGAAGCAGAGCAGCATCCCGGAGCTCCAGCATTCCTCCTCCCCAGCAGCTCCAACCCCCTGTTGGTAGTCAGAGGCTGCCTCGCAGAAAGTTCATGTAAAACCATAATTGCACACTAACAGGAAGGAACGGAGACAGGAGTGAGTGGTGTGTATTTGTGCCGAGAGGGAGGGGGAGGGAGGACGGGGAGAGGGAGAGAGGAGCTGAGTGAGTTGGGCATTATCTTATGCAGACAATGCCAGAAGAGGAGCAAGTACTTTGTATAATTACAATGAGATGGACACATGCACACACACTTGCACTCGGTGTGTGTCCTTTTGGTTTATACCCCTCATTTCCAAGAACAGTCTTAAGTGATAATGACTGTGTGCATGTGAACCTTCTTGGATGGGTGAGCTGAGCGGCTTCAGGGAGGTTGAGCAGTGAGCCTGGCAGAGGATGGGTTTAGAGAAAGGGTCACTTCTGAAGAGCAAAGGGGCAGAGCAAGTAATGGAGCAGGGATGAAAAGAAAGAGGTGAAAGGACCCTGGGGAAAACGTCACCTGTATTGATTAAGCTTTCTTTCTCTTTGGTAGAAAGTGACATTTCTGCTCTCAGATCATGGACATATAAGGAAAGTAGATGGCTCACTGCTTTCTGTTTTCTTCCACAGTGCTTAGACACCTGTGACCAGGGGTACCTGGAATGCCCTTTGTTTGCATTCCTATCAAGAGGATAATTGTTCTGTTTTATTCTTTTAAGCACCAGTGACATTGTTCTCTCTACAGCAGGAGACAGAGCATCCATTGCCTATAGCTGTATGCTCTGATCAGGCATAAACGTCGGTAAAGTGATACCGGTTTGCGGCTGCATCTCTCCCACCCTGCCACCCCCTCCCTCCAGCTCCAGTCCCATATCTAGTTTTGGGGGGTCTGTAGTACACCTCCTTGGAGGCAGTGACCACTCTACCCTGGGGTATCAAGGAGGCAGGGATGAACTGTCCCTCTTACCCGTCCGGGTCCTCTCCTTGGTAAAGAGGCTGCTTTCCAGAAACTCCTTGAAAGGCTTTTCCCATCTCACAACCACGGACCTTGGCAGAGCCCTGTCGCACCCTCAAGCCCGGCCAAACTGTCGAGCGCTCCAACTGCAAACTCCACGCAGGACCGGAGGTGAAGCGTGTCCCCGCAGCGGGCAACCTCTGCCCCTTCCCCTCCGCTTGGCTAAGTGGGCTTCTCATGACCCCTGACTGTATGATTATATCGTAAAATAAATCTCCGTCCCTTACCTTTCCACCGCCCCCCCCCCTTTGTTACCCTAACCGCCAGCCTCGCTCCAGAGAAAACCATACAATAACGAGCAGCACGCGAACACCTGAGGGAGCGCCAGGGAGCCACACCTGGCCAAGTCCTCCGTGGCCCGGCGGTGGAGACGCCCGTGCCCGTCATGTCCTCTCCCGCGCGGACCCGGAATCGCGCCCAGGCCCGGCCGGCCGGCGGGGTGCGCCCGATCCCTGCCCCGCAGCTCCGGAGCCTTCTCCCCAATCCCGGCCGGCCGCCGCCTCCCCGCGGGCGCCGAGCACCCGTCCCGCCCCTGGCCGCCGCCTCCCGCGGGCGCCGAGCACCCGTCCCGCCCGCCCGCCCGCCCGCCCGCGCACCGGGCCGCACCGGGCAGCCATCAAGTGGCTCGTTAAGGAAATGCAGGTGAGCGCGGCCGGGCGGCGGCACGGGAGGGCGGCGTGCGGTGCGCTCCCCGCCTCTGCTCCGCCCGCCCGCACCCCGCACCCCGCACCCCGCACCCCGGGCCGAGCGCGCCGCGCCGCCGCGCCTGACAGCTCGCTCCTCCCGCGCCGGCGCCGGTGCTCCCGCCCGGCTCCCCGCCCCGCGCCGCCACCGCTCCCTCCTCCGCGCCTCCCCTGCGCCGACAGCCTGCCGCGGCGGCCAGGAGCAGGTACTTTGCCTCCAGAATAATGTGCAGAACCCAGAGCAAGCGTTCGGAGCGCCCTTTTTAATTCTTCCTTCGCCTCCTCCCTCCGGAAAAGAGCATCCCACTTTTGAAACAATCGGAACCCGAGCAGCCCACCCCACCGAACCCTGGCGGGCTTGCTGTGCAGGGGCTGTCCCTTTTTGCAGTTTATTCTGGGCCTGTGTGGAATAGAAAGACAATTCTCGGTGTGACTGGTAGGGAAGAAAGGAGAAGACTCCTCAGGGTTTCCAAGGAGCGACGGAGCGGCTGCTATAGTAAGTAAACTGCTTCTCTCGATTTCTTGTCTTTAAAGTAAGACATATGCCGACTGCTTTCTTCCCGATGCCATGGACAGTTTGTTCGTTTTACCAGGGAAGAACTTGACTTATATAACTTGAGTAGTTCTGATTCGAGAAGTGATTTGCTAAGCATCTTTGTTTGCTTGTTTGTGGAAGAGGACTTAGAAGACTTCTGGATGGGCAGCCTTACTGGGGACCTGATTTTTAAATGCTTATTGTTCAAGGGCTACCGGCAAAGCCTGGCTTGTGTAGACGGTTGCTGGTTCTCAGATTTAAGGACTAATACCCGGGAAAAGCCCGAGAATTCTAACCCTACTGGCTGACTTCTGCCACCTTCAACCCTAATCCACCCCAACTTCCATCTTCTCAGACTTCAGTTGGTTGGTTGTTTTATCTTGAGTTCTACCGAGCACTGGCCAAAAGAATTAGGTCAAGGGAAAGTTAATAGAGATGGTTTGCAAGTCCAGATGAAAATCCTGTTGAGATTTCTTTATGCCTATGAACAGATAGTATATGGAGGACATCCTGTAACTAGGCTAGTTGGAGAATTTGGATGAACTTAATTTGAAGAGGGAATGTAGAAAATGCTTTGGGAAGGTTGGTGCTGAGGCTGCGACTTTGACACAGCAGGTTATAAACTGTGACAGGGGCTCAGCAGCCAGTGACAGGTTTAAGGTGTCTCCTAAGGCTGAATACCTCTGCATCAAAAACTTTTGCAGGCAGTATTTCTCCTGGGGTTCATATCACCATGTCAGTGGCTGCAGCATTTCTGTAAAAATAAGCAGGACACTCTTCCTTTCTCTAGTGAAGGGTTAATGGTATCTTTTAAAAAGAGACAGAGATGTAGTCTAACGTTTGCCAATATTTTGTAATATCTAAATAAAACCTTTGTGTTATGTCAGGAAAAATATAGTTGAGTCAGTTTGTTTTGCACAAGAGGGAGAAAATCAATAACATTTCAGCATTTTTTCTCTTTATCACTGCCAAATGGATTCTGAATCTAATTCTTCTTACGTTGTTACATATACAGTAGGTACAGTAGGAATTGCAACTTAGGTCAAACAAAACGGATTTTTAACCAATTCAAAGTTCTTTGATACAATAGCACTTATACTGATTAATGTGGAATTATAGAATATGTGAAATAGAAAAAGTTTATCTATTTTAACCCTTTCACTTTTTAAATATCTCAACATTAAACATACTTTTCTACTAAAAAACGCTGCCAAAGTTATAAACCAGACTTAAAATTAAAACTACTTACCTCACAGAGATTTTCATTTTAACAAAGCAGCTTATAATCAAGTAATTCCTAACAGCTTTCTCATATTTAATTGTTAATAATGGTACAATGAAAAGATCTTTACCTCTGTATTAACTCAAGTAAGTATATAAAAGCAGGTGTATTCATTGAGCATTGCTTTTATAAATTATAGAAATTGCTTTTAGAATTGTAAACTAATGTACAATGGTTAAAAACTGGGATGATGTTTTAGAATTATGCCTAGTCAATGTTGAAGCTCTGAATATCTTGGGACATAAGTTTTTAGAGTGCTGACATAGGACAATAGGGTGGTGGATGAATTTGTTGACATGAAGTTATCATAGATGGAAAGCATTTGGGAAAGATATATAATTGTTTCTTGGATATTACTTTATTTCTTATCCAAATTGTTTTTAAGGAGGTATTACTACCCTCAGCTGCCATGTCTATTATTGGTTTAAAATCAATTTAAATAATTTAAAATTAAGTACCTGGTTGATCAAATTTGGATTGTAGCATATGACCTCTACTCATCTGTGACCTCAAATTTCTGAGGGATGTCTGATATTAGAGAAAAAAAAGCTACTGAAAAATATAGGGGAAGATTATACATAAGTATCCAAATTGAAGAGTGTTTCAAAGATGCTATTACATATATTTTACTACCGATACATTTTGCACAGTAGAAAAGACAGAAAGAATTGTTCATTCTGTTTGAATTTCTGAAAGCAATGATTGATAATTAACATTAAAACTAAGCTGACACACATTCTGCCCTGTTATAATTATGTCATAGTGCTAAGAAAAATAGCCTAAATTAAATTTGTTTCTAGTAAAGCCTGCACAGATACTTGATCACTATCTATACAATGATGGAGAAAAAAGTCAAACCTTGATAAGGTGATTGAATTGTCAGCTTCTTTGCTACCAGCTTTCTGTGTTATACAGAAGGAGTTGCAACTTTAAAGTTGAAAGAAGAAAGTTGCTAGTGTCAGCAGTAATGTGTTTTATTATGCAATTGTTCTTGTTATTCAGATCAGATAATGGCCCTATGAAATACATAAGCAGTCTGCAGGGAATGAATGATTAATTCCTCTAACGTGTGCTTACTAAAGGAGTTCTTACTAATAAAGTGCTGTGTACCTGCATTTGCTTACAGTTGCAATTGGTGAAGGCTAACATATTTTTCCTTTAATATTAACATCGAATTTACAAATCTACTCCTGTAACTATAGCAACATAAAGATGACTTTTGTGAGCCACATGGTGAGCTCTGGATATGAGGATCACTTACTCAGGACACTTAATTTATCAAGTAAAGAAATGTTAGTTAGCTATGATAGTGGGAGGTTGAAATATTGGCAAAAAATTGTTTTTCCTTCTATGCATTGATAGTATATTGTTCCTGTGAATTACTAGTAGAATGCAGGAACCCAAATGTATGCAAATGCAGAGTTCTGCAAGTGCAAGTGACTTTCTTTAGTGATGTTAAGTGTAATGGAGAGCTAAAATATTAATAGTTATCAAAGAGTTAGCTGGACACTATGCTAAAATTTTAGGGATGAATAATTGTAGGCACTTTTGCTTACAATTGGTGTAAATTGCTTTGGCAGAGAGAAAAGTATCATTAGTATAACTTTTTATATCACTACATTTCTCAAACTGGATTATGGTAGAGGATGGTAAATGGACAGATTTTATATGGCAAAATCTACATATGTCCATATCTTATACCCTATTTAGCAAATAACTTATAAATCAATTTATATTTCATACTTCATACAGTAAGTAACTGTTGTAAGATTCTTCTGTTATTTGGAACAAATATCTTACATTCAATATCTTTTTGGACATATATCTATGCCAAATTTAATAAACTTCAGCAATGCAAATGATATGGTAAAATAGTCAACAATACAAATTTAAAAGTTATAGTGAAAATGAGATAAATAGGATTTTGTGCCCAGTTGAATGCCATTTCAATTTATTTATCTCCTTTTATATCTAAGTGCAATTTCTTTACAACTACTGTCAGTTCACTGGGCTTTTACTTGGTCTTTTGAAAGCAATTTGGCATAGGTAAAGAATAAATAAGTTTCCACTGGTAAATTGAACAATATAGAAATTAATTGCACTTGCAATAAGCTTTTTGAATGAATTCAAAATTTATTGAATGAAGAAAAATGGATGAAGAACCAAACAAAACAACAACAACCAGTACCCACTAGGTGAATACTTATGTGAATCTGGAAACAAGGGTCCGGGTTTCCCTCTCATTGTTACAGTAAACGGTGTGACCTAATAGATTTTAGGTCAAACCTAAATGTACCTAGGTTTTCTCCTCTGTCAAGTAAAAATAGTGGCTTAGCAACTTGAAATCCTTCTGATCTCCAAATATTATGAAGCAAGCTAATATAACTATGAATATAATTGATATTAGCACTCAGCAAGTTGTTAGATTATGCAGTGACGGTATGCAAATCCATATAAGAGTTAGGAGCAAACATCTTGTTTGAAGGAGGGCTAAGGGAATTGTCCTGAAGCCATCTTACCAGTGTCTGGACACTGTTGCTGGGTGGACTGAATGCTTATTTGGAGTGACTTTGGATGAGGAGGATGATTAAAGAAAGGGAGGTAGACCAAAGTTCCTTTATACCACCTTTTATTTCTGCCACTGGGAGGATATTACATGGATAAGTATTTTTGGATTTTGTTAGTTTACTCAATAACAGAAGGGTATGAAAACATAAAAATAAAAGGAAATGCTTAGTATCATTAACCTTCTATTTTCTCTTCTTTATTTCTCTCTTTATGCTATTTTACAATATCTAATTTGATAAATATGCACAATTTAAGTAAATTTCTTACAAACATGTTATGGGCTGTCAAAGCTAGAAGGAACCATAGAAAGAGTTATTTTAGCCCTTGCACTTTAAAGAAGAAATTGAGGACGTCAACTATAAAAAGATAAAATGATAAGATGAGTTTCCCAGGTTTTATATACCAGTTCAGTTGTACCTAAGATGCTACATTGACAAACAAATACATAAACAATACATTACACAGGTGTAAGTATATAATAAAATAATTCCATTGATGATGTAAGACACAATGTGTTTCCTCTAAAAAGACTTTATAATGACAAGACTTATAGTCATGGAAAAGGAACACAGAACATATATATATATATATATATATATATATATATATATGTTAATTTTAAATGCTTGCTTTTCATAAAGGAAAACAAGAATTTATTCCTCAATGGAATTCATATGCTATAACTGATGAAACTGAAAACATTTTCCCCTATAGGAAAATCAGTATTGCTAATCCTTGTTGTGATATTCATATTTGGGTTGTAGCAAGTAGGCCTATATCTCTGTAAAATATATATTTTAAATCACTGGACCCTGGGAGATCAGACTAGACTTATTTACCTTGTGAAATATAGCTGATACCATTGATTAATTATAGAGCCTATTTGCTTTTAATATTATGTTTACATGTATGCATGTATAGATATGTATGTATTTCAACACATTTGTTCAAGATAGAATAGAGTGCAATGATGTGCTCAAAAATTTTAGAAGTGTATTTACAAAAATTGAATAGTCAAAAAGAAGTGATGTACACATGGGTGTAATATACCAGATTGCTCTCTTGTTAGTATATAAATCAAATCAAAGTTCAACATTGTAACATATTATCAAGTTCTTATCTCTTATAAGTAAATATATTTTAAATACCATATTATAATAATTAAATATTTAACAAGTTGAGATAGTGATAAAGTAAAACAGTTTATCTCTATATTCTAATATACTTTTACATACATTAGATGCTGAAAAAGAAAAGAACAAATTCACAGTTGGTTGTATAGATTTGAGATTAAATATGGCACAAATATATGTAATTTTTCCTGGAATGCCTTTATGAGTTATTGTATATGTGATGCTATGTGATTTTTCTATAAAGAAACAATAAACTATTATAATTAAACACAGAATTAGTGAACTTTTGAATGATTACTTTTAAGCTTGCAAATATTTAAGTATCCAATCACACAGTCCTAATAATGCATTCATTGTATTGGAACCACCGTGAATTAATAGCTTTTGAAAGCAATTCAAAGTTATATTTCATGAGTGTAGCTTGTATTAAAAAGGGGACCCCTTCAGCATCTACTTGAACAGAGAACAAAGCCAGGTCATACTATGCACATGTGCTTTTTTTAACTACTAAATACATATAAGCATCTTCAAATTTGTATCCTAGGTATAATCCTATTCCCTTTTATGGTTAGATGAGCCTGGGTAGTTTAGAACAAAGGCCTAGAATTTAAAACTTCCTCCTACCACAAAGACAGTAACCTACATCTTAAAATTCATCTTCACTTCCAGGAAAGGTTAGAGTATAAAACCAAAAACAACAGACACCACCACTACCATCACCAAAAAACAAGAGCAATGGAGTGCTTCCTGCTTCTAAACCTGCACTGGCCTAGACTACTTGTCCATGACCTTTAGGAAGGAGGAAAAGTGCTCATGCAAGCTAGCATCCTGGGCTGTTGTCCCATCGGTAGTCTAGAATCTTTATAGTCAAGGTCAGAAATTCTACTAAGAGGTGGAGGAAAGGATTGAGTGGGGGAAAAGATAGAATGAGGAGAGACTAACCTCCCGCTAGAGATAATATTCTTCCATTTTTAATTCCACAAATGATTTTCACAACCAGAGATATGTCTCTTTGCCACGTGGTCAGTGATCATCAGCCTTACAGGAAAGTCTGGCTCACATATTCATTGTGCCACATTTCCAGGTTTTGCCACAGCTGTCATGTATCCATCTGGAACCAAAGAAATTGACAGTTTATCACTTAATAGCCTACATAAATTCTTCTTCCTTTTGCTACAAAAATCAAGGATAGGAAAATAATTCAGATACACTAGTTCCATTATGCGCTAGTACTAGAAGTTACATGCTCTTCTATTTCCCGACTTTCATATTGATTGTTAAGTCACAATCACTAGTAAGGTTATACTGTCTGTATACAATGCATAGCAAATATTCTATATAAAATAGTTTGGAAGCCGGGTGTGGTGGCACACGCTTGTAATCCCAGTACTTGGGAGGTGGAGACCGGAGGATCCGGGTTCGTGGCCAGCCTCAGCTACTTAGTGAGGCCCCTCCACAACTTCGTGAGACCCGGTTTCAAAATAAAGGATAAAAAATAGGGCTGGGGGCGTAGCTCGAAGGTAGAATGCCCCTGGGTTCAATCCCCAGTACCGCAAAAAAAAAAAAAAAAATAAATAAAATAAAATAGTTTGGCACCCAAAATATTTATTGAATCTCCTATGTGCCAAGGAGTGCTGAGTAAAACACTCATATGCTAGCAATATGAAATTACCCAAATTGTGAACATCCTGTGGCTTTATGAAATGTATCCACACCATCAAGCAATTTTTAATTTAAGAGGGAAAATAAAATCTCCCTGAAACATCTCTTCCCTTGTATCACAGAAATATTTCCAGGTGCATACTCTCCTTTACCTTTTTTCCTTTATTCCCTCTCATTACTGTCATCCTGAGTCAGACGCATCTCATCTAGAAGCTGAGTGGAGTCTGTGTTGCTTATTTAGCAGTTGCAAGCTATGCTGTCTTCCACTGGAATTTGTTGGCATCCTTCATCCTCTTCCAAGATGGATTACTCCAGCTTCAATTCCTCATGCACCTCCCACTCTCCAAAGTTCTGGAAAGTCTAGAGAGGCAGTAAAGCATAGTAAACATTCATGGTACTATCTTTATGTCAACAGAGTATAGAAAACAGGAATAAATCTCTGGACCACTCTAGTAGCTTGATATCTACCTACCAATCCCCTGCATTTCCAAATTCACAAGATACGAATTACCACTGAGACTGGTGTAATTGTTGTCATTTGTAACCCAAGTACCATAGTCAAAATGATTTGTCTCAGGAAAGAGGACAACGAAAAATGAGGAAATTCTGTACATTTTGATGTGAGTGAGAGATTTGTATTTTGGATCAGATTACCAAAAAGGAAGCAAAAAGTGAAATTTAAATTTCTAGAAATATACTGGAATGGTTAAATACCTCTGAAGTTAATAAATTATCCTAATTTCATTCTTTCATTTCTTTTGAGGAAATCATGGTGACATTTCTGACTGAATTTTAAAGAGTTTCCATTTTTATTCTCCCTAAAAACCCTTATTAAAGATGCATCAAGTACTACTCAATGGGAACTTTTGAAAACCAGTGCCCAGATGGTGTACTGTTTCACTCTCACAAAAATCTTTTATGTTCTTAAAGTGTGATGCTCAACTATGTGCATCATAAAGATAGGAAAATATTTTCCCATCATTTGTAACTTCCCATTGTATAATAGAATATACTCAGTTTTCAATTAATATTTATTTATAGTACTTCTTTCGAGGGACTGCTACTGGTAATTGTGATGTGTGAGGATGTCCGGTGGCTGCTTCTCTGAAAGGATGTGTTCATCCTGTCATGTGTGATCTCCGATTGTTTGCTTCCGGCAAGCACATGTGGTCATTAGCCTCATTGCTTATACCTGTGTGGTTGGAAACAACAGGGCTTTCTTGTGGTAGAATTGTATGCTCTCCAGGATTGGATTTAGTACTTCATTATCTCATTTCCGTGCCCTCCAGGAAGGTATTTCTTCGTTTTTAATTTTTCGTAGGGGCTCAAAGCCTTCCTATTTTCTGATGCACCCTTCCCACCTTGTAAACATGCTGACGTTTAATAACAAAAATTACACATTTGCTAAGATGCCCTGGTACTTGCTGGCTTTTTAGACTAGATGTCAGTGCATCTTGAGTGATCTTCTAATTGTATCAGCCATAGAGATATAGACAGATATTTTCAGAGAAAGGAATTTCAGGCAATATATAAGAATGTTTTGGTGTGAAACCTCACATCTGCTGAACCTGGTGGCGAATCAGCTTGAGAGGCTAGGTCAGAGCAGATCGGATGGTTCCCACGGAGCAGGCTTCTTCCCTTCATTATTTAACACTTCTGTCTCTTTCCCTTTCTGTTTCTACCTTTAAGTTCCCTCTTCTGCCCATTTCCTTTAACCTTCACAGGAACCTGGTGCTTTAGACACACAGAAATGACTCTGTTGGTCGTATGAGACTATAAAAGGATATGTTATTAAGGTTTTAGAATAGATTATGATCTTATTTACATTGCACAATTTCCTTACATCTAATTCATTCCCCTCACAAATATAATAATTCATATTTCATAAATAGTCCATCACTATTTAAGAGGGAAGCAATCGCAACCCTGTTTTTCTCAAATCACAGATGGCTTCAGGGTCACTTATGATCTTATTTTCTTCTTCAGATCTTGAAACTATTTTTGTCCTATCATACCTTCTCATGAACTCTGGAGAAATCTGTACGTAGAAGATGACAATAATAGCTAACATTTAGTGACTCCTTACTGTATAGTAGTCATTTTTAAGTGCTTTACATGCATTAACTTATTTACTTCCATATCAGTCCTATATAGTTGGTACAGCTATTATCATTATTTTACAGATGGAGAAAATACAATATGTACAGGTCAAGTAACTTGCCCAAGGTAGCATCGCAAGTTAAATACCTAGGCATTCTGCCTACAGATCCCACATTTTAAACTATTTTGCTATATTGACATTGTGGCATAAAACAATTTTTAGGTGTGTAGCATGCTTTCCTAGATGTACAACATTAGTACATAAGAGGAATACAAGTGCACAGATTCTATATAGAAAAGTGGAAAAAGTAAGGGATCTTAGATTTGCTTTTATAACACAATTTCTTTCAAATAAAGGAAACACAAGTTATTTTAAGTAAATGATCAAATGTATGAATGCAGAAGGACAGACATTGTAAAAATCCTGCTCCAGGGACTAAAGAAGCTAAAGGTAAACTTCATCAAGGTAAACTAACTCGTCATCTTATCCAAAATTTGAGTGGGTAAGTGTGGCACGTATTTTTGAGTCTCTTCCTTTACTTCTTTTGGAGTTTCCAGTCCTGTAGAAAGAGAACTTGTTGTGCTCCTCGCTTTTCCCTGTGGTAATCCTCTAGGTTCAGGTCCTTTTCCATGTGGAGATTGATCAAGAAGGTTCTCACCACCCAGGTGAGACCCCCTTGGCCACAGATTTCACACTTCCTCAGCTCCTTATGCACCTTGCTATCCTTGGTGACTGGTAATCAAGAGCCACAGTTTTTGAGAACCATGTACACGTTTTGAGTCAGTTTACCCTGTGTAAGAGGGATGACAGAATTGAAAGCAAATGTAGGGAAGATGAGCTTCTTCTGATGCTCCATGGAGTGAAGTTTAGGGTCAAACAGTCGTTTCTGACAGTGACTATAATTCAGAGTATTGTAATGCAAATCCCACATGATAATGAAAGGAGTCTATCATAATTAGCTGATACAAAAGAAAATATAAGGATGCTGGTCATAAGCAGTAGAGAAATGTGAAAAAAAGAGGAAGACCAAAAATTGGTCCTATGACTCCTTGTAATTATAATTACTTGTATAAATTGCTTACTATTTATTGCTCATTGCCATATATTCTATTTATATCACCCTGCATTGTATACGATTAAGTTTTTGTAAGTTTTACTTGATTGCAATAGTAAGCTATTTTTATTTTATTTTATTTTTCTCATATGTTGATTGTTTAAATTGTAGTATGACTATTTACTTAACACAAAATTGGAGGGAAAATAAATTGCAACATAATTCTTGGTTTAATCTTTGGATTATATGGATAGAAAGATTAAGCCATTACCTTCATATTAACCAAATTAAAAAATGAATAAAATAAACCTAAGTACACATGGGTTTCTAATACATGAGACATGTTCGATGCATGAAGAAGGAAATTTGGTGCTGGAATATTGAAAGGGCAAAAATAGAAATAACAAGCACATTCCATAAAATTATCAGAAATGCTATGTGACTTTTAGAAACAAAATGAAAAAAAAATATTAGCTTTTTTCTTTCTGGACTTATTGAATCAATACTTCTTATGTCCAAAGTATGCATTTGTCAAGTTAGAATTTTAACTGATACCATAAGATAATAAAAAACTGCTTTCTCCCTACACTAAGAGAGATACAAACAATAGATTTATGAAGCAGAAAGTTCAAATACAAAACATAGAACATTCAAATACAAAAATAGGAAGTTGAAGTTGTTTTATGACTCATATTTCAACAGCTTCAAAGCCTCTACCTTTCAGGTGTGAAAGATATATAAACACTTAGTGAACAGAGTAATTGGATTATCTTTTCCCCTATGGGACAGCTTCTTCCTTCTCTAAGGTCTTCTGATTACTTGTTAAAAAGATTTAATGAATTTTCAGTAGTAAATGAGAACTGAGAAGTAGAAAATGTGCCAGACAGGGCAGTTTTCTAATGCAAACTTGTCCACTAGAGACCTTTGTAGAAATGCTAAACTGTTTACCTGCTTGTTGCAAGATAGAGTTCTGGCCTTCTGTCACTGAAAAGGAGCAGTGGTCAAAAAGGCAAAACAAAGATGCCCCAGAATGTTTAACATATCAGCAATAACATCATTTTGTTTCTTTTCTATTTACAAAGATAGAAGACATAACCTTCAGGTCCAAAGTTTGTTTCTTTCTTTCTACATGTTCTTATTTCTGAAATATAATATATATACACAATTATATACAATATAATTTGGATATACAGTATAGTCTAGGTTGTCTCAAGGAATTTGTAGTGGCATCCACATTTAGCCAGTTGGGTCCTACCATAAAAAATTATACCTTTTCTTGTGGTACTAGAGATTGAACCCAGGGACATTCTACCTCTGAGCTATACCCCTAGCCCTTTTTATTTTTATTTTGAAACAGGGTCTCCCTAAGGTGCTGAGGCTGGCCTCCAACATGAGGTCCTCCTTTCTCAGCCTCCCAGGTACTGGTATTACAGGCATACACCAAAAAAAAAAAAAAAGATACTTCTCAGTGGCCAAGCTCTGTTGAGCCTACATTTATTTCCTTCCCTACAGTTATAACCTTGTTTCAAGATCTTACCAAAACTTAACATAGTAGCTGCCTCCTATTTTTCTTTCTCTATTTTACTTCCTCTATTATTTTCTTTAACACACACACACACACACACACACACACACACACACACACACACAGATTTTTAAAAATACAAATCTGAACATGCTTAAAACATTAAATAATTCCTTAGTGCATAGAGGGTAGTGTTAAAAAAGTCTTAATGTGACATACAGGGCCCTTCATTATCCAGTCTGCAGATAACCATTTCATCTTTATTTCTTCCCTTTTTTCCCCATAGACTTTTTAAGGCCATATAAACACTTTGAAGTTATAATTAAATAATTTGGGTAGCTTATGGTGATAATCGTGATACTGATGATAGAGACTTATAATTTCATTTTTTTTTCTGTTTGGAGAGGCAGTCTAATAGTTTGTAATATTATGTGTGCATCTCCTTCAGACACTAGCTTTGGATCTGACTTTAGCGTATCATGGATGAGTACTCTTTCCAGTCAATGACTTATTTACCATCGAATCCAACTTTTGAGGGACCTCTTTCCTTTTGTGGCTTTGATTAAGATGAACCACCTACTATATTATTTCTGCACAACAAATTGATCAGTTTTCTGTTGTTTCCCAGCAGCAGCCAGTGTCTGCCTTACAAAGTAATTATCTCTAGCAAAATTTTATGTTGTGTTTCCCTTGCCAACTGCGAAGTGGTCAGCCTCCTTTGGCTCACCATGCTGGGGCTGTGTGGGTTTCTTACTGGAGCCCAGCCTCCACAGATACGTGCTCTGCTGCTCACAGCTTGGATGAACTCCAGTCTTCGTTGCTGGAGATGTGACCATAACATCTGTTGAGTATGGTATATATGTAGCTACGTTCATCAGTCTGATGCATTGGGGTGTCCTTCCGGGATTATGGTACACATACTATAACACAAAATCTGTCTTGAAGAGAATCTTGCAGACCAAAAAGGGAAAGAGCATGTGAAATGATTTTTTTATTGTAGTTTTGATAGTAAGACCTTCTAGAAAACTATTGTTGAGTTTTTATTTATTGTAGAATTATCAAATAATTATTATTTTTGAAGAAAATTTATTTACATACTTGGTGTATAGAAATCATTGATTTTTAAGGTGATCAATTTTTATTTGTCTTAGAATGGGTACAACAGATTTAAAAATGATGTGTCAGGTGAGCGTGGAGATGCATGCCTGAAATCCCATTACGTACGAGGCTGAAACAGGAGGATCAAAGGTTCGAGGACAGTCTCAGCAACTTAGTGAGACCCCCTAGAAACTTAGCCAAAGCCTGTTTCAAAATAAAAAGGGCTGAGGGTGGGTATGTCTTGGAAGTATAATGCCCCTGAGTTCAATTCCCAGTACCAAATAAATAAATGAACAAATAAATAATAAATAAAAATGATACATTGTATGATAAAGTAATTCATCTCATCACAACTTCCATCTCTGCATTTTAACTATGCCCTCTATGCAGTGAGGAATGATTTAATGTTTTAAGTAGGATCCAATTTGTATTTTATTTCCATCTGTGTATATTTAAATATATTGCATGAACTTTTACTTTAGGTCAGAAATAAAAATATAATGTAGTGGTTACAAAAATATTGATATTGTCTATGATAAAATATTCTTGTAATCTAAAGAATCCATAATATTGTGAGACATAATTTTTGGAGTCAGTGACTAAAATTGATGACTACTGAGTCTTGTCCTCTGGGGAGATTGAAGGACTGGGAAGGTTAAAACCTCTGATTAGAAAAGTAAATAATCCACCTGGTTCTGTTATTGGTGAAACCTTCACAAAACCACAAGAACAACAACAACAAAAACCTTTTCTTGTCGGGCATGGTGGCGCAGGCTTGTAATCCCAGTACTTGGGAGGCGAAGACTGGAGGATCCGGGTTCGCTGCCAGCCTCAGCTACTTAGTGAGGCCCTCCGCAACTTCATGAGTCCCGGTTTCAAAATAAAGTATAAAAAATAGGGCAGGGGGTATAGCCTGGAGGTAGAATGCCCCTGGGTTCAATCCCCGGTACCACAAAAAAAAAAACACACACAAAAAAAACAACAACAACACTTTTCTTGTTTTTGAAGATAGAGTCATCTTGAAACATTTCAATCTATACCAAATTTCTGAATTGATTTTTTTAATTAAGTAACAATGACCACATGAACAATGGAATAGTTTGGGAAACTGTAAAATAATCACAACCAAACTTTTGGGGAAAAATAATTGCAATAATTACCTTAAAAAGCAGTTGTTTGCATATTTGTTCTTGAACCTAGAATAGCCAGTCTAAGAATCCTAAGCCTCATCCCCTACTTTTTGGGTAATATATTAAGATACCTAATTGTTATCAAGTCAAATAAGTTTAAAGTGCTTGTTAGTCCATATGCTATACTGCAAAAATGAAATCAGTAGAATGGTAAATAATTATAATTTAAATATTCAGAATTCAACATTGCATAAATTGTAGTACAGATTAAACTCTTGTAACCATGAGACCCCCAAATAAGTATCTGAAACAAAATAGAAGTATTTTTCCCACTTAACAGTCCTAAGGTGTGTGGTCCAGCTAGATGTTATGACATGGTTTACAAGGTCATTTTTGATACTAGGTTTATTCCATCTTCTTGCTTAGCCATCACCTGGGCAATGGTTCTTTTTGCAGGGCTAGATTTGGATAATGGATTGGATGTCAAGGAAAACAGATGTAGACAAGTCCAGTTTCTTTGGCAAGGAAATTTCCATTTCAATCCTGCTAAACCCAGTAACATGTTTACACCCACCTGCATGTAAAGCTGAAAGTGTAATCCATAACTGGGTAGTTAGGTAACCCAAGGAAAATCTGAGAGTTACTATTATTTTTTGTTTTATTTTTTACAGTGCTGGGGATTAAACCCAGGGACTTGTGCATGCTAGGCAAGTTCTCTATTACTGAGCTACACCATCAGCCCTGAGAGTTGCTGTTATGAAAAAGAATCAGAAGAATAAATTCTGAAGGACCTAGTATACTCTACAAATTTACTCCTCATCTTATTAAAAATTGGTGGTGTGGCCCAGCATGGTGGCGCACGCTTGTAATCCCAGTACTTGGGAGGCTGAGCCTGGAGGATCCGGGTTCGCGGCCAGCCTCAGCTACTTAGTGAGGCCTCTGCAACTTCATGAGACCCGGTTTCAAAATAAAGAATAAAAAATAGGGCCGGGGGTGTTATTCGGAGGTAAAATGCCCCTGGATTCAATCCCCAGTACCGCAAAAAAAAAAAAAAAAAAAAATTGGTGGTGGCTTAGATTCGTTTCCTATATATCCCTCTCTTTATATCCAGTACTATTCTTCTTTACGCGGAGTCTAGAATACTTTGTTATCTATACTGTAGTTTGGAATATATACATATTTCAGAGCCCCTTTATGTCTTTCTTATTATTTGTACTGTTGGTAATGATGAATCCCCCATCAATTCTTGGTACCACACACACACACACACACACACATATATGTATATATATATATATATTTATACATATATATAATAGCAAAAAATTCAAAGAATTATAATGTACTCTAGAGAGAACCCCTTCATAAGTATACCACAAAGATACCTATGTTTTAGTGTTTTTGAAGTAACACTTCAGGAAGCATCCATAAGTTTTCTTATTTGATTTGATTTACTTTATTTGACATATATGAATGTGTATGTGTGTGTGTGTGTGTGTGTGTGTGTGTGTGTGTGTGTGTTTCAAAACACTTTATTTACTAATAAGGAAAATATGGATATATATGATTCAAAACACTTTCTTTTACTAATAAGGAAAAAAAGAATCCATGATTGACTCGAATACCAATTTTTTTATAGCTAGTTTCTCAGAAGTAAAAGTCAACTTAGAATCCAGGCGATTTATTCTACAATCCAGGTTTTGTGCTATAAAGAGTTCAACTGACAATTTGTATAACTTTTATTTTGCATACAGAATTACCTAAAATAAAGCATTTTAAAAAGGTTGCTAGGATATTGCTGCTCTTCATTATTGTTTTTCTTCCATATTGCTGAACCTGTCTTTGCTGTGTTGGTGAATTCCAAGCAGAAATCATGAGCAGAGATTTATTTATTTTAAATTTTGGTAGTAGGGCAATTCTGTTTTCTGAAGACCTATCTCCATTGAGTTAGGAAATTCAAAATGCATAGTGTTTATGATAAAACTGCATATAATATTTTAAAATCTCGAATAATACCTAAGATGAAATCAAAGAATAACTTAAAAACATAGGAACGATGCCTTATAGTTATAATTATTCCCTCTTCTGCGTTGTATTCTCTGAGTGGAGACAACTGAACATCAGTCTGTGGTTTTCTAGTCACTCCATTCACAGTGCAGTTGTCTGATAAGACTATCTTGGTTTCTAGTGAATCCTGTTGGTAGGTTTGATGAGAGCAGTAAATGCCTATATCTTACGTCACACCCATCCATCAGGAATGCATTAGCTACTATGCTTTCCTCAGGAAGAAATATGAAATTGTCCAGAGAATCAAACTACTATAAAAGCTTATAGCAGGCCCACCTGGAAAAAATATTCAATGGAAGTCATGTTATGTTCTTTATATAAACTGTAGCATTTCTTACTAAAAAGAAAAAAATGCTTCTTGCTGTAAATAATGCAAGAGCAAACACTTTAATAATTTCAATTTATTCTGAAGTGTAGCTTTAATTTTTCTAATTACAGCTGATATTCCTAAATCTGGGACTTCTGGAGGAAGTTAATGAAATCTTTGCTTACCATTGCAGTTACATTATAAAACCTGCTGTCGAAGTGCAGAATGCTTTAATTAAAACTATTTTCTAATTTAAAATGAGCTGTTTTAACTTCTTAAAAGTTTCAAGTTATTCATTATTTTTAAATGGATATTAAATGAAGTCCCATTTCAATTTTTTTAAATTTCTGTTGGTTTGGTATTTCATTGTTAATAAAATGCCATTTTTTCTTTTCAGAGTCAAAGGGTGAATCATTACATAAATTGAGTAAAGTTATTTGAAGAATGAAACCCTATCAGTACACAAAGTATCTTTATTCAAAGCATAGCATGTGATAAATTTGGTCTTGACACACAGAATCAAATAAAATATTAAATGATTGTAAGATATAAAAAAACTAACATGCATTTGCGTATGCTAACCAATTTTGAAAGAGTCTTTAAGGAACAAAAATAATAACATGTTTCATGGAGATTTTTTCCAGACCTTTTATGTTTTTCTTATTATTTGTGCTTTTGGTAATGATGACTTTTTTTCTTCAGCAATCCTTGGCATCTCACTCAAAATATATAATAGCAAAAAATCAAAGACTAAAATGTACTCTAGCGAGGACCCCTTCATAACCATCACACAAAGACAGTTGCAAAATGGTTTTAGTCTGTTTGAAGCAGCTCTTTTAGAAACACCCATAAATTTTCTTTTTTGATTTTATTTACTTTAGAAAATGACATATACTCCCAAGATTTTGTCTTTACAACCAGTATACATTTCATGTACTGCTTGTGTTATATCATGTACATGCAATGTAAACAAATGTGATTCTAATCATAAATGCAAATACTCTTAATCACTGAAAGGCTAATTATATTATACTCTCGAGCCAATTATCACATATATAATCATATTTTCCCTAACAAGGTGAGTTCTTCTTCTTTATCTTCCATTCTTGACTATCAGCTTCTCATTTTTCACATTGTACCAGCTCTTCAAGGTGTTTATCATTACATCCAATTTGGAGTCATGATTTATCCATGGATAAATCATCTTATTAATAAAAATGTCATTCTTAAATGATGCCAACCAGTCAGAGACTACATTGAAATGTCTGCTTCTTCTTTGCTTCTTTTTATTTTATGCTGCCTTTAAAAATTAGCCATTGTTTAAAACCAAAGAGTATTAATTTTAGAAAGCTTTTCTTTTTTGTTCATTTTTTATTGGTGCATTGTAATTGTACATCATTGTGAAATTCATAGTGATATGTTCATATATGCATGCAGTATCACTTGCTTTGTTTCCCTTTCCACACCTCTTCCCTATCCACCTCCCTCCCTATTTTAGAACAAAATTTATCTTAGTGATTGCTAGACTTTGAAGGCCTTATCTAATGCCCATGTATGAGAGGCTCAGTAAATGTGAGTCAGTAAATGGACGATATATACATATATATCTATATATGTGTATGTTAGTTATACCTCTGATATACATGGAAGTTATAAGATATATGTTACATATAAACATAATAAAGTATTTTGGGGAACAACTTTCATTTCCTTTTGAACTCAATATGAGGTTTATAAAAATAAATGATAATTTTTATTATAAAATAAGTAGTTAATTATTTTTAAATATCATGTTTAATAGTAACCTTATTAAAAGTAGCCAAACTCAGATTTCAGTTCCAGCTTTACTAGATTCTTGATCTTGAGAAATTTACCATTGTCAGAAAACCTCAATATTCTCATCTGTAGAGCAGACATTCTATTTTTTTTACCTTAACGTATTTTTATAAGAATAAATTAGAAAGCAAAGGTACATATAAATGCATGCATATATTGTGAATATGTGACTGATTATGGAGGATTAGAAGAAGAATTGTTACAAAGGAAAATGTCATTCAATTATTTTAAGAAATACACTAATAACCAAATGCATAAAGGGGTAGAAATGATAATACATGGTTCTATCTTTTTAAAATCATATAGTCTTTAATTTGTATGCACTAGACTATTGCATATGTATTTTCTCTGATTAAGATATATCATATTATGTTTTTAATTTTTAAAAATATCTTAAATTTATGATGTAAAATTAGTCTGGTATATTAGCTTTTTCTAAGAAAGTAGCTAAAGCTTTTAGGAAAAATATTTCAAAATGTTCTTTACAATGGGCTTTAGAAAATAACTAATGTAGATCACTGACCCATGTACATAATTATAATTTTAATTTATTACAGAAATACATAATAATATATGAATTAATTAAATAAAAGCATTCCCATAACTATTGAATAATATGGGAAAATTGTATTGAAGGCATAGAAATAACTATAAAGCTCTATAACAGAATGACCCATAGAACAAAATCCACTTGCCCATGGAAAATCATCTTTTTTAGTGAACCAAATGAGAAGGAAACCTATCTTCCTAAAAGGACCTAGTAATGTTCACTTCACTTTGCAGAAATTTAGAGCTAAGATAGCTTGCTGAGTTGTCATTGATTCTTCCAACTTATTTGGAAGTAATTACTGGTTATTTGAGGGAAAATTTGTGTAAAGCTATTCAATTAGTTGTAAATTACCTTATTATCTTTTATCGTTCATCTCTGTTTTTATTTTTAATTCTCTTTCCACCATAATTTTCTTTAATTAGCCATTAACATTAAACAAATTCTTTACATTAGCTGCCTGGATAATTAATCCAGTCCTGTGGACTTCTGTAGAGACGATAATGTGTGAATGAATGCTTTGGTTTGACCTCAGCTTCATTTTCACTCTGAAATGGCACCTCCATAAAGTTACACAAGAGCCATACAATGTGAGCAAATTGGTTATTTTATATTCTGAGGTTAGCATATGGTCTTATTATAGACTATAAATAGTTACCATTAGAATAATCAAGTCAACCTGCCATTGAGCCTTTTGGGGGGAAAATACTCTCCTGAATGTTATTTCCCCCACATCTCAACTAGATGAAAGTGAAATTCATATCACTCCTGCCTCTTTAAAGTGCAAATGATTCTGTAAAGTGGCATTTTTTCATTTAATTTGGTGCTGTGATAAAGTTCTGCTCAGAAATGTGTATCTATACTTCAGCACCAGGACGCCAAATTTTTTATCCTCAGCTGCCCTTTTGCACACCTCTGAACTAGTAGATACCTTGCAATACCTCATTAGACAGAATAATTGTGTCAGGGGCATGACCTTGTACCTGTGAGGCAGTCTCCCATTCGATGGATGATGTGAATGACTAAGTGGGTCAGTCTCAGAGGGTGTAGGCCATTCATTCTCATTAGGCTGCCAGCCCTGAACTCCAACAACATACCAGGTTGTTTGAGAAATGCAGTGACTTAGTGAGGGCATTTCTATATCTGCCTCTCTTAAGGCAATCAACAGTTCAGAGAATATATATTAACTGAAAACTTAGGTATAAATAGCATCCCATTATTTTTGCTATCTTAAGCTCCCTGTTTGTATTTAGACTAATTTGCTATTAACCATTTATCATAACTTCGTAAGTGCTTTATCCTTTTGAATTTAGTTAAATGAAGATTGAAATAGAAAAACTCATTTCCAGAGTCCCTGTTAAAGACTGTGAAAGCAATATCCACTTCAACGGTATTCGAGACTTGTGCGATGTGATTTCTCCTTTATTTGTTTTTAAGGGAAATAGAGAGCAAATGTTTTCTCAAAACTGGTGGTAAAGTGTCCTCTCTAATTATAGGTAAAGGAGATCATATAATCTGCTTGCCTAGGCTTATTCTACTTAATGGAATATAATTTTTTAGAGGTGGTAACTGATGCAAATGATTCAAAATGAGTTGAAAAGATTGAAGCGCAATACAAAAGGGCATTTAATTATTCTTTATAGGAAGAAAGAAAAATGTCAACACTTCCTGTTTTAGCAATAACTTGATTTTGCTATGTGCTGAATGTATGTTTTTAAAAACAAAGGGAAGGCTAACAATGGCAATGAGAGAGAGAGATGGCAGTGTGAAAAATCAAAGCACCATTTTTGGAGTGGTAGAAAGATTTCTGAAATTGTAGGTTTCGTATTTTCTGTTTCACCAATAAGAAAAGAAAATTTTTATCAAGGATACAAATGGGCTTAGATGTCTTTTTTTTCATAGAATGCATATTTTTGCTTCAAAATATTCCTTCATTTGAAAATAGTTCATTAAATTTCTTTGGTTCAAGTTCTAAAACATTGTATGTCTGCCAAAATTCGAAGAGATTTACCAGTCTCTTTGTATTAATATGAAGTATGTCATATATATATTGAAACAAGTTTATTCATGATGCAGCTTTAGAGAAACATAGACACTTAGAACAAAAACACAGTTCTGAACCCACTTAGTGACATCAAAATCACTAATCTCTTCTGTATTTCTGTTGGTGTAGGTTTAACCAGCCTATTAGTATAAAACGAAAACATTTGCAATAATACTTAATGGTGATTTTGAGCTCCTATGCTTTAAAATATTACAGGAATTTGGGACCTTTATGTCCACTCTGATGTTTAATTTCTTCAAGCATAATCACTCTTACAAGTGTACCATACCATAACTTCATTACTCAAATTATAGTTTGTGGCCCACAGCCTGGGTGTCACCTGGGATCTCGATAAAATATAACATCTCAAGGTGGTCTCAAGACCCTTTGTATTATCATCTTCTTTGAACATGATCCTAAGTTATTTTCTATTAAGTTTTGAGATGTACTGCTTTAGAATACAAGCCCATGTTCTTCGGATGTGGTCCACTTGTCAACAGGCCACATCACTTTGTGTCCTGGCAATGGATAAACTAAGTTGCTAGTTGGTCTCATACAATTGACTTGGTCATTACCTGTAGCTAGAGTCACAACTCTTCCCTTAGAAGATGCTGGAATGGCCTATCCTTTAAAACTTTCTTCTAGTAATGAAGCAAGTTTTTCCCCTCTTAACTTCATAAGGAGAAACCAAGATATAACTGTTAACACCTATTCTAAAGTTTTAGAAATAATAGCAGGTGAGTATTTCAAAAAAGCAATACACATTAAAGCTGGTTTTAGTCCATAGCCTCAGGTGTGTCATCCAGGGGCCTTGTAGGACTTCTTCCCCACTTAGCTCACAGCTCCTTTCCATTGGAACCTTTTTCAGAAGTGTTGGACCTCAATTCATGGGGAGTTCAGTTCTAGTTCCAAGGAAGTTTTGACAGAATGAGAAGTTCCTACCTCACTTTGGTCTAAGACTAACCACTTGAGTTCTTATGATTTTTTCTAGGTTAGATCTTAACATTAATTATGTGTTCTACATAAACAATTACTCTAACACTTAGTGACTTAAAACAACTAACATTTGTTAGCTAAGGAGATTCTGTGGTCAGGAATCTGGGTATGGCTCAGCTGTGTGCTGACACAATCTCTCAGGAGGCCCCAAAGTGTAAGGGTGGGGGTGGGGAGCTTGCAGTCATCTCAGGCCTGACTGGGTCAGGGAGGATCCACTTCTGAGATTCAGTTCCTTGCCACTAGGACCAATCCCGACATGCTGGGAGAGAGATCGGGTGAATGTAAATGTGAGAGAGAGAAATGCTATCCTGTCTTTTATGACCTCCATAGAATTGAATCGCTCAGTTCAGCCCACAACCAACAGGAGGGATTGATAAAGTGTGTGAATACCAAGAGGATAGTTCACTGGGGCCATCCTTGAGGGTGCCCATCACACTCTTTTTCTGGGAGACTAAGCAGTCATGTCCTCAGGGTATGACCTTGTTTTCTCCTCCCAACAATGTAATTTCACTATATTTTCCAGTAACTAAGATCATATGCATGTATATTAATTGATGGGTGGCTCTCGTTTTCAAATAACCTCAAAATTTGAAGACAACTTTTTTTAACTTCCTTCTGAAGCTTTTCCACCTTGTGTCCACATCTCCTGCAAACAACTCTCAGAACAAGACAAAATTAACGGATATTCAAGAGCATTCATCTTCACCAACACACACAGCCAAACAGACATGGTGCCATTTACATGCTACAAATATATTAATATTTCTTCTCTTAGATGTGTCTTCCACTCCCAAACCGCATCACACACACACACACACACACACACACACACACACACACACACACAGAAATGTTAAATTGCATTATTACAGGCATTCATTTTTCAGCAAAAAGTCTTTTTTATACAGGATAATAATGACTGTGTAGTTCTCTACTAGAAATAATGGGTTTCTATTTTATATTTGTGAGACTAAAGTGAGGTCTTACCAGGGTTGCCTAGGTAAAGTAAGAGCCTAATGGAAAAATGAATTTGATGGAGAATGGGTAAACACATTATAGTATACTCATACCATAAAATATTATAGATCAATACAAAAGAAAAACACTATTGATGCATTCAAGAAAGTGAATAAATCTCAGAATGATGTATGCTTACTTAAAGAAGTCAAATACAGAAAAGAATATACAGTATTTCTTATTTTTATCAAGTTTTGAAATAATACTAATTCATAGTGTTAGAAACCAGATCAGGATTATTTAGGGGATGGGGAAATGTGGAAGATTGACTAAAAAGAAAAAAAATGGTTATTTTAGGATAATGAAAATATACTATACTTGGTATAGTAGTTACATGAGTATATGTGTTTGACAAAATGATCACTTAAAATGTGTGCATTTTAGCCGGATGTGGTGGTGCACGCTTGTAATCCCAGTACTTGGGAGGCGGAGACCGGAGGATCCAGGTTCACGGCCAGCCTCAGCTACTTAGTGAGGCCCTCCGCAACTTTGTGAGACACGGTTTCAAAATAAAGGATAAAAAATAGGGCCGGGGGTGTGGCTTGGAGGTAGCCTGCCCCTGGGTTCAATCCCTGGTACCACAAAAAAAAAGATGTGTGCATTTAGTCGAGCATGGTGATGCACACCTATAATCCTAGTACTTGTGAGGATGAGACTTGGGAATTGCATGTTCAAGGACAGACTCAGCAAGTATGAGACTCTCATCAGCCTAGTGAGACTCTGTTTCAAAATAAAAATAAAATAGGGCTGGGGGGTGTAGCTCAGAGGTAGAATGCCCTGGGGCTCAATCCCCAGTACCACACACACACAACAGTGTGTAGTTGATTTCGCATAAGTTATACCTCAATAAACTTGAATTTTTTAAATGTAAAAAAATTGAACTTGATAATTGACTTCTTTGTGGACAAAATATTTTTCAACTTCCACCTATTATTGGTACATATTATGGACATAGTATTATAGTTCAGTGGTAGAGCATGTGCTTAGGCCCTGAGTTCAATCCCCAGCACACACATGCACACACACACACACACACACACACACACACAATTATGGACTAAGTTTCGATCTGAATACACTAATTTGTGAGTTTTTTCTTAAGGCAATAAAATTTGAAGCTTACCAATGATCACTTTATGGAATATACCTCAGAAGTTTAATTTTAATATTATTGCATTGTAGATTATTGCTTTTTTTCCTTATTGGCATGGTGTTAAACTTTAGACATTAGAGTTGGTTTATATTACTTATTTTTATTTGTAATTAATTTTGTACTTCTTTTATTAACTTGGGTCTCTAATAGTTATTATATAGGGTTACCCATGGAGTCACACTTATGGTAATAATATAAATTATTCTTGAAATTTTCTAGCATATACATGTTCTTTGCCCTCCAAAACAAACAAACAAACAAACAAACAAACAAACAAACTTGCCAAGTATGGTGAGGAGTCCTAAGAAGATAGGCCATGTGTTCAAATGTGTAAATTATCCTTGGCCTTTGCTAATGCTTTCCTTGGTCCTTATTCTAACCTTCAGTTGGTAACCTGGGTCTACACTACATCCCTTGGATGCATCCATCAATTTCTGTTCTCCTGTCAGGAATGTTCTGGGCCCAGGGCTGCCATCATTTTTCATAGCTGAGGCACTGGAACTCCTTAGCTGTCACCATAGTAATTTGTTGCCAGTCTAGGCAAGAAGGCCTCCTCCCTTTCCCCTTCATTTTTCTTGTATACTTTGCTAGAGGGCTACTTCTTATGCTCTAATGCCTTAGTCATTGTATTGAAACAGCTCCTTCAGTTTTATTTATAGGCTGCATTTTGACTTTCTTTGCTCCATAGAACTCAAATGTGAGACTGAACCCAGGTTAAATCTGAGTGACTGACCCCATACTTCACTGAATAGTGTCTTTCTTTGCCTATAACTAAAACTTTGTTATTGGGTCAAGCTCAACATATCTTTATCCCTCTTTAAGGCTCTTTCTAGGAGGTTCTCAGTTCCTCTTCATGACAAGGTATCTCCAGGTCTGTTTGTCCTGTTTTTCAGACATACAGAAATATTTCTGAAATTGCTTTTTTAGGTTCATGTGAAGATTCCTACTAAGTTTGCTGACTTTCAGTCAGGTGTAATTCCAATTTTACCTCAGTAGGGATAACATCCTACTTGAAGCCACCTTATGGGATTCTTTGGTCCCAGCCCTGATAAATCTATGAGTACATACTTGCTCAGTTTCTTTATCCGTGAAATCAGAGGGTCTTATGCTAACTCATCCCATAAGATCTTCTCCCCTGAAAAGAAAACACTATGTTAAATAGTGCTACATGCTTAAGAGGGAAAAATGTAAAGCAGTAAAAGGCGTGTAGGCTGTTTTGTTGTAGAGTATACACCTTTAAACAGGGGGCCTGAGAGACTTCTGCTGAAAAAAGGAGGCATTTAAGAAAAGAGCTGAAGGAAGAGATAAGCTTTTAATGTCTTATAGACCCCTGCTTTGAGAATATCAAAGGTGATAACATCTCACATTAAAATATACTTAGTGATCAGTATTGAATAGAAATATTTCAGTAAAAAGTAGTGATCCTTTTCTGAGTATAAATTATATAATTTTAAATATTCTGATCTACAAAGCCTAAGTATGGTGTTCTTCTAGTATTGATATTACAACATGACTTCTGATTCCATGTCTGAGCCATTTATCTGGATGGTTGAGATTAAAACATATTTTTGTCTTACTTGTTTATATAATGCATTTGTGTACACTACACCACAATGGCACCTTATTTAATGGACCCACATAGGCTGTTTGTGCAGTTTTGTAATAGAGTTGATGACTAGCCACTAACTGGAAGATCCCCCTTCCAGAAATCTATCATGAGCATCATTTTACTCATTTGTTTTGCATTGCCTTAGAAAAATCACAAATCTTGGAGTCAGAAAATTTTAATCTGCATCTTGGCTGCTGCATGTAATTGCTGACCAGGTGCTGACAAATATCTAAACCTGAGTTACTGCAACAATAATGCTGAGACCATTCCTGAATTTGTCACTGTGCAGCTAATTTGGCCCAAGCACTGTGTAAAGGACTGGGGATAAAATGGAGCCTAAAAAGTCACTATCGTGAAATTAACACATACCTGCCTCAGAGATGAGCCACCTATTCCTTTCCTACAAGTCTTTTCATAGGACACTTTGTAAGTTATGTAGCATTTGCTCCTGTGATTTATTAGCTTCTTGGTAGCATAGATATTAGATTTACTTTTGTGGGAATAACCCATATGTCTGAGCTACATTTCCATCCAGTAAATAAGGAATGTGGACTTTCATCTGCTTTGGTTCCATTTTGGGGTTTATCCCTATCTTCAGCTCTCCCGGCTTTCCCCCTCACCTGTGTGTGTACATCATTTATACCTCTCTCTGAGCTCCCTGGTCCCTTCCCTAGACTGTGGAATTGTGAAAGGCAGAGACTACGTCTTCACCTTTGCGTCCCGAGTACCTTGCTCAATGCTGAGTATATGGTCTATCTGAACGTTGTCCTCAAGTGCGCGGGTGTAAACCAACTGGGTCTTCTCTGTGACAGATCAAGTGGTGTTTGCCATGAGTTTCTCTATGTCTGAGATTCTTTTTCTGAAAAAATGGCATGTATACAAAAGGGTTTGTTTTCAAGGTTCGATGCAGTAATCTGAATCTCATATCTTCCCCTAAATGCTAAACACTCACCCTTTTTCCTTTTTCCTTCCCTTTCCTTCTCTAAGTCCTTCTGCTCCTCATTATTATTATTGCATTGTTTTTATTATTATTAAATCTTTGTGCTTAATAAATGAATGTTGTTTGAATAAAATTCAAAGTATTACATATGCCATAGGTCCTCATTAAATTCAAGTTGATAAATTATGTCATATTATTGACCCTTTATTAGGTCCATAACACTAGATCATATTTATATAAATAACTGGTGAGTGAATATAATTTCCTCTAGAATATAGTTAGGTGAAGAATATTTTAGTGTTTTCCCCCCAGGGGACATTGGTCCTGAGAGATCTGGGCTGCTGGTACCTCAGATGCGGCTTTCTGGTAGCTGGAAGCAGGACCTTTGCTGTCCGATGCTGCTCCGACTGGTTTGTGTATCATCTCTCACAATGGGTCTCTTCATTCCTCTACCTTCACCACTTCACTTTATTGATTTAATAACACCTCAAATGACTTATTTTTAGTGGGAAATATCACCTCAAAATTTTTAGCACTGATTCTATTCATCAAATGTTCCATATCTAGAAACTTGATGGTAAAATATCCTGTCTTTAATGTCTACCCTTAATTTCTCAGAGAGATATATCTAGGATATTGTCATGTAAAATGTGAAAGCATGTTGCTTTAACATTTTAAAGGGCTAAAAGAAAAATCTTTGTAAAGTCAGGGGAGGTGGTGCATACCTGTAATCCCAGTATTTAGGAGGTGGAGACAGGAGGATCAGAAGTTTGAGGCCAGCCTCAGCATCTTAGCAAGACCCTCAGCAACTTAATGGGACCCTGTTTAAAAATAAAAAATTAGAAAGGGATGGAGGTGTAGCTCAGTGGTAGAATGCTCCTGGGTTCAATCCCTAGTATCACCACCACCAAAAAAAAAAGAATGTTTATAAACAGAAAAATGTATGGGTCTCAAAATTTACAGCGACAACAAACATTGGATTTAAAAAGTCATTTGTGTATGTGTATGTGCATACACATAAATTTTTAAGAGTAATTTCAAGATGGACAGTTATTCTTTTCTAGTTGTCTAAATATTAAGTAAGAGGAAAAGTGCATCCTCTGCACTTTAGTCATTGCTACATTTTAGTTTTCAAGAAAATTTTATGCCTACAAGCAACCCTGATAAAAGACACAATAAGGATGTAGTTCATTCTTTTTAGATTCTTACTATCATTGTGGTTTGTTTCCCTTATGACTAACTACAGTAGATTTAGTCTCACATGCCACTTTAGGTAGAATTGCCATGCAATTTTTGTGCTTCCTTTAAAAAAAAGTGACTTTTGACATCTTTTCTGAATATTTTCTTTCTCATGAATATTATTTTCTATGTCACTTTTTATTGAGCTGAATATAGCAATTTGAGATTAGCATGATACCAGTCTATATTCAGCTTTCTTTCTTGTGAGGCTCCTCTCACCATCTTTATGAAGGTTACAAAGATGTAAGGTTCATATTTTTCTTTTCCACCTCCTGCTCATAGTTCATGCCATATAATCCTAGAAGAAGATAATCATATATCCGTAATGAATCTATCTGCTATACTTTTCATTGCAGATTATGGAGAGACATTTCTCTAATAACCAAAACACAGGAACCTCAGGAAAACTTTCGAATATTTAAATCTTTAAGAATTTACTTTTATGTAAATTTCTTTACTGCATTATATTTTGAAAAGCACATAATACATACAGAGCTTCAAATAAATATCCCATGTCAAGTATGATTTTTTTCATATAACATTATGGTTATGGTTTTGCGCTCACTCTGTGATACTTTTATCAACATTAAATTTCAGCTTTTCTTTGCTAACCCAGTTACATCACTGAATGGAACTCATTTACATATGACTTTTCCATGAATATTTTTCTTTTTTTAATGTGCAAAATAGGTTATTTTTGTTAGATAGGCTGTTAAAAATATCAAAAATGAAAAAAAATCAGCTGTTATCCTGAAAAGTCTCCATTATTCTAATAGCAGCCATTTACCTTTGTGTGGATGAGGTGTGTGGGTGTGTACGTGTGTGATACCTGTTAATCATATACTCCTTTGATTGTACTCATACAATTTAAAGATGCTTTAAATCTTTCCCTGGGCTGTGTGTGTGTGTGTGTGTGTGTGTGGTACTGGGGATTAAACCCAGAGACATTCTACCTCTGAGCTATACCCCAGCCCTATTTTATTTTTAATTTGGAAACAGGGTCTTGCCAAGTTCCTGAGGGCCTCGCTATGTTGCTTAGGCTGGCCTCAAACCTGTGATCCTCCTGTCTCAGCCTCCCAAGTACTAGAATTACAGGTGTGGGCCACCATGCCTGGCTTTAGTTTTTTTTTTTTTTAAGAAAAAAAGCAACAAATAAAACATTGCATACTTTTAGGTTCAGTATATGTGTTGCTGCATTAGATAACAGTATGATGTGAGAGTTCTCCACCAAATTTCCAGATCTGAAAGTTTATAGTGTTGAAGTATTCACTTTCTAAAAGCCTTCTGGACAAATGTCAATATTTGTAACTTGGAGAGTATGTTCCTCTTTTGACTTCTAAAGCTGATTTTTTTTAAATCAGATAAATTAACATCTCCTAGTCAGATAAGTTTGAACGAGAGTTAGTAGGGCATGTAAAAGGTACAGGGTGTATAGTGCTACATAAAAATGGGCTTCAATCAATGAGAGAATTGTACAAGTAGTGACGAATGGAAGGAGAAGGAGCAATAAAAATAATAATTATTAACACTTTAATTTGATATCATTTTTATAATGTAGTAATTATCTGAAAGCTCAAATTTGTTATTATATGAAAGCTAAATTTGTCCAATTTTATGTCATGCTCTTTGGGGCCTCTGAGCATTTTGGGTGATTCTGTTAAAGGTCCAGCTCATCTATGAGTGCTCCTTTGGTTGTGGAGTCACATTTCTGGTTCAGAAGAAGTCTAAGAGGCTCTTCCATAGTAGACAGCTGGGGTCAGATGCTTCTTATTCAGTTCTCTATTCACTCATTGACCAGTCTTCTAGTGCACACCAAATATATGTATTGATTCTGAACAGATAATCAAGATCCTGCTCTTACTCTATTAGTGTACGTCAGGGTTCAATTGCAGATAGTTCCAATAGAAAGCATCACACGTAGGGGAGTCAGTGCTTATAAATCTATGGAAGAGCTGAAGGAACCAAGGGTAAAGAAGTCTGTTAGATGTGGAGTCAACACTGAGTTTCAAAGAATTAGAAGTGTCCAGCTGAAACCCAGATCAAGAACTACAGCAAATTGTACACAGCAGTTGTGTCCACTTGTAGCACGGAGGTGGGTGTTTTATTGAGTAAAATATGGAGCCTGCTATAAAGTCTTTTATGTTGAAGTGCCATGATTGCTTTCCATTGATGATTCCATTTCCCGCCTGTGCTGTGCAAGTGCTTCTCATTGGTGGAAACCAAGATTCGTTGTGAAGACCCAAATCGGGACAAGAACCAAAATAACCTTTCCTAAGATATCTAGATGTTGACTCAGTGCTATAGCTTTATTTAATGCATGTTGGGCAATTTTCCTTCCAAAGAACATAGCAGTCCTTTCTAAGAACATAGCTGTTAATTCCTGTGAACCGAATTGAATATCTGGCCCCTAACCGCAACCACAGGACTTTCCTTCTGGTCTGCAGCTGAATTTTCTTAATTCTCAGTCTTAGGTGCCCAGATGTTAATTCTTGTTAATACCCTGTGTACTATCATTTTGCTAATTTTTATACCACCTATTTTCAGATTTTATTATCTGTAGACTAATACCTGGTGGAGTAGACTTAATCATAGATTAACCCATTGTCTTAGTCAAGATTCTCAGTGCTGCAATTTAAACAACTGACCAAACAATTTAGAAGAAGGAAGATTTATTTGCTCACAGTTTTTGGAGATTTCAAGGTTCAGTTCATGTCAGGCTGGGTCTGCGGAACTCTGGGCATGGCAGTGGGAAGGAGAGAGAAGGAAAGAAAGGGCTCTGCTCTCACATCATGGAGGCTGGAAGCATGAGAGAGAGGAGGGTGAGAAACTTGATATAATCCTGAAGGCCACACTCCTAGGTACCCTTCCTTTGCAATTAAGCCTGGCTTCCAACATTGCTACCTTGTTTCCATGAGAGATAGGGGGACATTCTAAATCCAAACCATTAAACCCATGTTCTTCCCTCTGTGAAAAAAAAAAACAACTTTCCTTTGCCTTTCTCCATTTCATCTTATTTTCTTTCAATTTTTCCCACATATGTTAGGTAAAACATTACTTCATATTAAGTAAATCTTCCCTGTCATTGCAAACTCAGGGACAGTGTTTTTTGTAATTTTTGAAGTTACTCTTATTGGTGCATTTTAACCATGCATCGTATTGAAGCCTAGTGCTGTAGAAACATGCATGCACAAAGCACATAGTGCCCATACACTGTTATTGACTTTAAGAGCAGCTTTGAGTTACTTCTTCACAGTATTTATCCCAATTATTTTTATAATTTTTATTTAGTATTATTAATTCTTCCAGTATATAAGTTCCTTGTTGATAGGCCTGGGTCTGTCTTGTTTGCACAATTATTGAAAACATAGAGAGCACTGAGTGGATACCATGTGGAGGAATGGATTTTGGAGCTTCTTTATAATGGAAATATGAATCAATGGCTACATGGCACCAGATACATGGCATAGGAGACTTCTAAGGTCTTTTCAAATTCTGAGACTATGCTTTCTCTAGATGAGAATAAAAGAAAAATTAATTTAACTTGAAAATATGAGTAAAGGAAAAGTGTAGGTGAACAAAATACAGATTTAAGTAATATGGATTTGTAAAGAATTGTAGTATCTATTTTAAGTTAATATTAGCATAATTTTAATTTCACATTTTGTTTAAGGCTTGTGTTTAGGAGTAGGAATATGACCAGTATTTTCAGAGGGAAAGGAGAAAGGAAAAATTAGAGGAAAGAATTATGAAAACTTCAAACTTCAAGTCCAAGTATAGAAACTATCCTTCAATGATGGAAAAGTGAATAATGGCTCATGCTCTTCTTGTTGACTAATAGTTTTGCCTAGATGTCCATCAATCCAGGAGCATCCTGAGCTATATTCTGACTCTATTATATCTGATACATGGTTAGATGCCACATGACATGACCTACTTTATGTAGGGAAGAAAGAGCAGGCCTGCAAAGAAGCACTTGACCAAAATTTCTAGATAAACCTATGTTTAATTTTTTACTACTGTCAAAGGCTTCCCTTATTATCCTTGTCATTTCTAGCTTCAGAATGCAGGTATTTTTGAGTGGCAGAGACTTTAAATTCTAGATTCTCAGTTTGAATGTAAAACTTGTGGCAATGATTGAGGGTTCTGCTTTCTTATGAATGATGGAGCTTAATGGTGAATGTCTTCTGATAAATATAAATACTAAGAAAACTTGTATCTTAAAACATCTGTCTACAGGGAACTTAAATATGTTTGTTTAAAAAACATCATTTGCCTTCTATTTAATATGTTGATATCACTCAGAAATGACCTAAACTGCTGAGACTAAACTGAGGGATAGTGAAATAAAAATGATGATTTACCTAATTAACACAGCAATTGAATTGTCTCAATGCAGCATGTAGCTGGTAATTGTACACTGACTATACACACCCTGCTATGCCCATTGCCATTAAATTGACTCCTGGTTGTTATCACTGGGAGTAGAATTTTAATACTAAATTAGCTGATATTATGAATAGTTCTGCTTGGTCACTCTTGGAATATTACTGCAATAAGTCTTTGACAAATGTTTGCTTTTTTAACCACTGCTGTTGACATTCATCATAAAAATGAAGGAGAAGTTTTAAATTGTTTTGTTAAGCCCATAACTAAACAGATCAGGAGTCCATAAACGTGTCAATTAGTAGAGTGGTTATAAGACGACTATCTTGTCCTACATTTCTTATGCATTTCTTGCTTCAGAATATGGGATAAAATGAAAATCTATTGGTTCATTTTAAAATTGACATAGTTATTCTACCTAATATTGATTCTTGTTTGTTGAACAAAGACTACTTCAGGGCTTAATATGTACCAGGTAGTGTTCCAAGTGCTCTATAAATGTTGGCTATTAATCTTCAACATAAACCTATGGGGTAAGGAAGATGTCAATCTTCATTGTAGAAAAGAGGAAATTGTAGCACCAAGATAGCATGTAACTTCTCATCTGGGAAGTGTCAGAGCCCAGTTGGGAGCCCGTGCTGCAGTGGTGCTGCTGTATCTAGCTCTTAGATCTGTACTCCAGGCTCCTGTACTTTGCTACCTTGTATTGTAGGAGCAGTATTACTTTGCCAAAGATTTCCTATATTTGAAGGGTTAAATGAACTATTTGGTTCACATGTCTATGCTACATTAAGATCTATATGTGTCTAATGATACATTAAGTGTAAAAGTAAAATGACATGGTAGAAAAAAATTCATTTAAGGATCAGGCACTCCTGGCTGTGAATCAAGATGTACTACCCATGTGATACAATCTGAATCACCTTGTCTTCCTGAGACCTAGTCTTTCCCTCTGTGAGATGAACATTATAATTCCTAACTTTCAGGTATAATAATTCATAATTTTTTAGTAGATGGATCCACCACCAATACTGCTAAAAGTAATCATTATTATGGCTAGTACTGCTCTTTCACCTTGCATCGCCAAACTTCTGGCAACATTTTATTGAATTTCATACCTAATCATAAAATAATTGGAGTGATTTATATCAGCAACATTTTGTACTATAGAAAAAGAAAAAATATATAAATCAAGGAAGGAAGGAAGTTTAAGAGAATCAGAAAATGCTTTAAGTCAATATTGAATTCAGAGCACATAGTCACACATGCCTGTATTTTATAGGATAAATATATTGTCACACTTTTATATACTATGGATTGAAATAAAAACAGAGCACCAAGACACAGAATGTAATGTATTAATTTAAAAAATAGCATGTTCATATCAAAATTACTTCCACATTCTAGCTAAGATGTGCTGAAAAGCTTGAAGGGAATCCAATATCATCCCTTTGGAAGGTTGTGTAACTTTAGATGAGCTACAGATTTTGCTAGAATGTGTTATTAGTACTGTTATAGAAACAAGGAATTTGTATAGGTTCTCCAGAATTTCATAGAAAACACAAATAAAATACTTAGTTGCTATAATTTATGCTTAATTAAACTAGAACAACAAAGAGTTAAAACACTGATTCCAGGTTTCTATTTATTAAAAAAATGAATAAAAAACAAATATGAATGGAAACGACAATGTTGTAGTTTGTTACTGATTCATCTATTACATTTGGGCATGTAGTAATTTCAGTTAATTACTTCCACAGGGGAAGAAAAGCAGCTCTGAATTTTTTTTTTTTTTTTTTTTTTTTTTTGCGGTACCAGGGATTGAACGCAGGGGCGTTCTACCTCCGCGCTATGCCCCCGGCCCAATTTTTTATACTTTATTTTTGAAACCGGGTCTCACAAAGTTGCGGAGGGCCTCACTAATGAGAGAGAGAGAGAGAGAAAGAGAGAGAGAGAGAGAGACAGAGAGACAGACAGAGAGACAGGGAGAGAGAGCGCTGACACTGGCCGCGAACCCGGATCCTCCGGTCTCCGCCTCCCAAAGTACTGGGATTACAAGCGTGAGCCACCACGCCCGGCTAGCTCTGAATTCTTGATGTTGATCAATCTTATTTCTTTATAAAAAGACAAACAACTCATGTAGTAGCAGAATGAAAACTATGTAACTAGCCATTTATATTGGGCTTTCTGATTTTGAAATAATGTATTCATGGGTATCATTCCTATGTCTGAGACTGCATTTTTGTACAACACAATGAAAACTTTGTAAGAACTCCAAAATAAAGACACTTAAAAATAATTATAACTATTTAGATTACACATATATATGTATATGTTTGCAACATATAGAGAACCAGAGCAAACTCATAATTAAATATATATATTAAGATATAAAACATATATTTAAATACATATACATAATTTGTTTGTTTTTTGGGATTGAACCCAAGAAGCACCCCCTCCTCCATGATGGCACACACGCATCATGCCTGACTTGGAGATATGTATATATTAAATATTTATACTTAAGTATAGTTTGTGCTGGTTCTCTATATGTGGTAAACTCAAATGTGTGATAAATGTACAAACTTCTCTATATGTGGTGAGTTTGTCATCTGAGTATGTAATTCCCTTCAGGTTAGAAACTTCAGGAGATGCACAAGAATGCTGATTGAAATACTGAACTCAACTGAAGTAGGATATTTAATTTAACTCCTTCTTGCTCCTACATTATAAATGTGTTATAATTATAAAGCAAGCCAGGCATAGTGGTTCATGCCTCTAATCCAGGTACGTGAGAGGCTGAGACAGGAGGATCATATATTTGAGGCTAGCCTAAGCAATTTAGCAAAGTTCTCAGCATCTTAGTGAGACCCTGTTTCAAGATAAAAAACTTGAAAGGGCTGGGGATATAGCTCAGAGGTAGAACCCTGGGTTCAGTCTCCAGGACAAAACTAGGCATCTACCCCAAAGAACTAAAACCTAATTACCAGAATAATGCATGTGTATCTATGTTTATAGCTGCACAATTCACAATTACCAAACTTTGGAACCAGCCAAGGTGTCCATCAACAGATGAATGGATCACAAAACTATGGG
>PVJS01012999.1:0-42803 GCA_004027185.1 Glis glis
CACAATTTGCGATCGGCAATATCTCCAGTTTCAGTGCTGCAGATGTTTTCTTTCACATCATGGTTTCTTTTTGCTCATTTTACTTGATTAATATGTAAGGGTTTACAAAAATGCATCTAGCCCTCTATCATTCCCAAAAGTTTCCAGATTTATGAAAATGCTGTTAACTATTGATGTATCTTCAATCAGTGATACTATGAATTACCAATTATTTATTGGTAAGAATACTATAATTACTGATTATTTGTGTCTAAAGCAAAGTCTATAATTTACACTTAGGATCTGTCGTCCATCTCTTACCCCACCCCCAATATGCAATCTATCAAGTAGACCTCATAAGTTAGGGGCTTAAAGCTTCTGCATCGGGATGAAAAAGAACACTGTCTAACGCTGATTGTGGGGGTGCTGGCCCCATTCCTAATTTATTCAGGGGTACAGCGTCTGGAAAAGGAGCCCTACAGCAGGGGTTATCTTCTCACAGTGCCACCAGGATGGCTGGCAAGGTTTCCGCTGTCACAGCGGTATTATCCTGAGTTACTCAGCCAGAGGAAAATTGCTTCCTAATAGAACCCTAAGCCCTCCGTTCAATTTTCCCTCAAGGCCTGAAGAATGCAATCCGGAGAACTCATGCTAAGCAAGGCCTCTTCAAAAATTATAGTCTGTGCTCATCCGAGAGTCAGAAATTTTCAATTATATAGCCTCCCAGGATACATTTTAGGGGAAAACAGAACACAATTGTTTTTGCTCACTTGTTAAACACTAACCATTTTGTTCCTAGCTCCATTACTTTTTCTTACTTTATCCCTTTTATGCAAATAAGCAGCCCATTTTCAATCTCCATTGAAATAAGAAATGTAGTCTCTGTGTAAGGAGAAATATGTGCTTTTGGAGTTTGCTTTAAAAATTATCTTTGGGAACAACTTGAATTTTTTGGACACTTGGAAGTTTCCAAAGTGCTTTCTCATCCATCGCTTCATTTAATTCTTACCACAAGCTTGCAAAGTAGGCAAGTGCTACAACCCCCAATACACACACTAGAGTTCGGGGATTACCTAACTTCTTAGAATCGTTGTTGAGAACAAGCAGAACGGAGACAAGAACCAGATTCCCAGGCTTTCATCAGATGCCGTCTCTCCTCTTCCATGCTGTTTCTGAACTGTCAGCAATAGGCAGTCTCAATTTCTTCCTTGATCCTGGGGATATTTGCTTTATGATTTTTTTTTACCTCAGGGATCCCACAAACACACAACAGGATTTAGCAACACCTCATTTAATATTGTTCAGTACTGGTACTCCCTTTATGGACTTTCACATTCTCTAATGAGCACCCTGACTTAACTGCCTAATCTGGACATGTTATGTTACCGGTGTGACTCCAAGATGCACTGGTGAGACCCAAAACAGGCATGTTATTCCAGTTTATTTGAATTTTATTGTATCACACTTATGCTTTATTTCGATTGCATTTCAAAGCAATCCTTCGCATGCATAATATCACTTAAATAACACATAGTGCTGCAAAGTAAGAGCTCCCTAAATATTCCCTGTGCAACCACAGGAGGCCCCTTTCAAGCCAAAAGCTATGAATCTTATCTGTGGGTTCTGCTGTAAATTTTGATCTGGAGGCATGTTTCATAGCTTTTCAGTGACTATTGTAAAGGGAGTATTTACTCGAAATGATGTCTGCTTATATTATTTCTTTGCCAAATTGTTCCCAGCAACTAGAAATTCTGCTTGTACCTCTCCATCAGTATCCTCCCTGGAAAGGGGCATTTCTGTTTGTGTACTGCATGAAGGATTTGATTTGACTCGATTGTCTTTTAAGTTCAAAAGACTTTAAAGTGCCAGAAGGCTAGACAGCACATCTCATGATTCTCAACCTTTTCCCTACTAAGGACACTTATTATTTCACTCCTTGGTTTGAGATATTTCATCTACCAAATGTCACACTGACTCAGGACTTCTTTGTTTCCCCATTTTTAATAACAACCAACATATATTATAATAGGAAATGCATAGAGCACTTAATGTACCAGGTACTATTCTAATGATTTCTTAACCTTCTTTCACATTTTTGACACTGTAGGAAATGATCTTTTCATCTTCATTGTACATGTGTGGCAACACACCAATTAGGTTCTTGGCAACAGGTCAGAGCTGGACCTGAGCACGGGCAGGTAAGCAAAGCATGTCCTCTTTTAATTTCAGAAGATGGAACTGTGAAGCCAGGCATTGTGGAGCACACCTGTAATCCCAGTACTTGGGAGGCTGAGACAAAAAGATCATAGGTTCAAGACCAGCCTCAGCAACTTAGTGAGACTCTTAGCAACCTAGCAAGACCCTATTACAAAACAAAAAATAAAAAAGGGCTGGGGGTGTAGCTTAGAGGTAGAATGCCCCTACTTCTCATTCCCACTCCAGAGAAATGTGACACATTTCTTTCTCTCCACTCCCCTAGAATTCAACTCCCCTGGGTTCAATCCCCAGTACCACAGAAAAAGAAAAAAAAACTGTGAAGATGTGACTTTCTCCAATGGGCAATGGGAAGACACTTGAGGTGGAAAACCCATTCTCTCTGGAGTCTTGTTACTAGGCTACAAGTTCCCACCCCTCCCTGTGTTAGATTTTTTAATTGGTGCATTCCAGTTATACATAATAGTGTCATTCATTGTAATATAGGCATACATGCACATAACACAATTTGGTCGATTTCATTACCCAGCACCTTCTCTCTCCCTACTCTCCTCCCTCCCCTGATCCCTTTCCTCTACTCTACTGGTCTCCCTTCTATTTTCATGAGATCCCTTTTTTAATTCTTTTTTCCCTCTAGCTTATAGGTATGAGAGAAAACATACGGCCCTTGACTTTCTGAGCTTGACATCTCACTTGGCGTGATGTTCTCCAGCTCCATCCATTTCCCTGCAAATGACATAATTTTGTTCTTTCTTATTACTGAACAAAACTTCATAGTGTAAGTATACCACATTTTCTTTATCTCTTCATCTGTTGATGGACACCTAGGCTGGTTCCATAACTTGGTTATTATGAATTTTGCTGCTATAAGCTTTAATCCCTTTAGTACATCTTTAATTTCCCAAGTTTCTAATTCTTAGTGTAAAAATAGGATATTAAGATTTATCATTAAAAATAATTAATCCTGTCTATCTCATTCATTACTTTTAAAAAATCTTTCATGGCACAATCTAATATGTAGCAGATATTGTTGCTAGCTTTTCATATCCAAAGATAAATGAGATGAGGCCATTTCCCTGAAGGAATTCTGAGTCTAGGGTGGAAGCGCAGGAAAGTAGCCACACTTCACATAGTGCCACCGGTTTATGCTGGAGAGAAAGAAATGTGTCACATTGCTCTTGTGAGGGCAGAAGTAGTCAATGTCAGGAAAACCTCATGGAAAAGATGATTTCTTCTGAATCATTGTTTACTTCCCCTGCCCACTCCAGAGAAATGTGACCCATTTCTTTCTCTCTACTCCCCTAGAATTAAAAAAAACTGCTACAGCATAAACCTGTGGCACTATATACAACAATTCAAATAATGTTATGTCCCTATATGAAGGTATCACTGCCAATCTCACTAGCATGTATGGGGAGAGGGGAGGGGAAGCAAAGTGGGGTGAAGAGGGAAATATGCCGAGTGATGTGAGCATGTATGTTTGTATCACTTTGAATCTCAATATGATGTATAATTGCAATGCACCAATAAATGTATTTAAACACAAAAGAAAAGATGATTCCTGAAATGGGTCTTGAAAGATTAGGGCACATAATGTGGGGAAACAAGATATGCAGAAATAGAAAGATGCAAAAGGAAAAGATTGATCTTAATTTCAAGCACTTCTGAAAGTGTAGAAGATTCAATATCTGGGCAGGTAGTGGAGGGAGGGAAGATTGAATCATATACAGAGCTCTAAAGGTAGGGGTTGAGTGACCTGACAAAGTGTTTTATAAATTCCACAGCATTACGTAAATGGGAAATTAGTGTTTAGGATGGTTGTTACTGAGGACAAGTCATTACTGACTGCTTGTGAAGAATACCAACACATTCAGTTTTTCTTTGTCAATTATACCTCAATTATACCTGGGGGTGGGGAGACCATAAGCACATGCACTGTTCTAGACCATCTTGGAATGCAGGAACCCTTGCTTTAAACATGGCAGAGCTCTAAAGAGTTACTCCTGGGCGCTGCTCCAGAAGCCCATGAGATGATGAAACCATGACTTTCTTATCTCTTCTCATTCAGAATTTCAAATTAAACTCTGTTTTTCACTCTAGTGCATCTAAAGAAGCCAAGTCTGTGTTTGGACAGAAGCTTAGAGAAATCCAAGAGGCCTAAAGAATCCTAAACAAAGATCTTTTAACCATCCCTCTTTGGAAAGACACAGGGCCCCAGACGGGAGCCAGGGTTATTCAGATAATTGCTTCAATATTCTATTTCACTTTGCATTTGTAAAAGAGGTGGGAAATGATCAGCAGAATACTTTAATTCAGGTCTCCTAAAAACACATTTATTCTCCCTTGTCTCATCCGCTCTCCATTTTACTTTGGGAGAATTTCAGTGAAAAATAGGAATATGCATTGTCCAGGGAAATTACACTGGCATAATAAATCCGTGAGATTTTCAATGGGGCACAGGTGGAAAGAAGACAGCTGTTGCTTGTTTAGCCAAACGTGTATGTTTTTAAAAAGAAACTTGTGTATAAATAGATGAAAATGATAGCTTTCCTGAATAACTGAGATAATAGACACAATTCTCTTTACTTTGTTGGTATATACAGAAGTTGTGTGGTCCTTAAAGATGCTATTATATTTCTTTTACTTTCACTTTTTCATGTATAAAAGGGAGATGTTGGTAAATGCTCATGTGAGTTTGGTGACTTAATTTGCAAGCAAATCAACAAAATCTAAAGAAAATAATGCATCTATAGATGGTTTTATTGTATGTGCAGTATATGTTACATTATATAAGATTTCAAAGTCAAATATATTCCTGGACCAGAGATTACTTGCCAGGCACCCAATTAGGCTTTGGATGGCAAAAGCGAGGTGCTATATCATATCAGCTTACAAAAATATTGGGGATAAATGTGCAATGAGTTTACAAAATTAATTCATACTTCAACTTGGGCACATGAGAAATATGTAATTTTAACTAATTTGTTATTCAAAGCCTCAACCTTCGTGAATATTGTGATAATTATTTTTATTCCTGTCTATTTTAAACTTTAAAATAGTTAATATTTTAAATAGTTTTGGGGGAAATTTTCAGCATGTTCTTAATGTGTTTAATCTCTCAGGTAGCTTCCCCTTTCTGGTATCTTTTCCCAAGATGAGATCAGATATGTAGGGAAAAGATATGATATGAGGAGGCTGCCAGGGGTGGGGAGGGTGGCAGAGGGGGACCCCTGGCCACAGGCTTATCCTTCAGTTTGCACTGGTGTACATCTCCTGGTATGGACTTAACTTCTAGCATTTACAGCTGCTGGTGTAACTATTGATCGCCGAATGGCTTAGCCTGATGTCACCTTCATTTACCCAGCCAGCTCTGCAGACCACTGTGGACTTTGCTGCAGTTACCACACCCTCCCTAACATACAAGCTGGGGGCAGGCCCACGGGCCCTCAGCCTAGTATCAGCACCACACAAGGACCTCAGACAGTTTCCCAGCAACACCCACATCTACAGCCCCTATCTGACAACACTGTGCCTTTGCCCTGTGTTGCTCTCAGCTAGCTGAAATCCTTCCCTGATGCCTGAGCCTCCCCTGAAAATGGAAATCCAGGTCTTTCTCTCTCTCTCTCTCTCTCTCTCTCTCTCTCTCTCTTTCTCTTTCTCTCTCTCTCTCTATCTCTATCTATCTCTCTATCTCTCTATCTCTCTCTCTCTCTCTCCCCTAGTATACAGAGTTTACTCTATCATGGAAAGACTCTAAATAATGTCTAAAAGGAAAGAAAGCCTTTTACCATAACAGAAAAATCTGCCAGAACTCAATCTTTACTCTGCAGGGAGTCCCTTCCTCCTTTTGAAGAGCATGAGGTCACTTGCCCACATTCATTTAATTCACTGAAATCACACAAGACAAGCAGTGGCCCAGGCCTGGAATCTCACAGATGAAAAGCAGACAGAGCATCAGAGTGCTACCTCTCTAGCTACCGGAGGCATAGACGCAATCACAACACAGAGAGATCTGCTGTGATGAAGGAGGCATGGGCACTGGGGATCACAAAGGAGGACACATAACTAGACTCAGGAGGCCAGCGAAGGCTGCCCGGTGAACCAATGCCAGAGCTGAGTTCTGAAAAAGAAACAGGAACTACCCGGGAAATGACAGCAAGAACATTTCATGTGAGGAGGCAGCACTGTGGAAAGACAGGGAGGCACGAGAGAAGGTGGCTCATTAGGGAAACTGCCAAGTTACTTGGTATGGCTACCCTGCGCATATTAGACATTCATCTTTTCTTTTTCCTCCTGGGAGACTTTGATTTTGGCTTGATTTCCCATAGCTATGAGCAAAGGATTAAATGCAAGCAGAAATGAATAGGGTCATATGAAATGAAAAAATTGTGGATGGATATCTTTTGGAGATGAAAGCAGAAACATCTTAGAATATTCTTTAAAAGAATATGATTTTGCTTCTAAAGACTTCAGGCTGCCTCTTGGTTTCAAACAGCAGAATAATTGGCTATTGTTGTTGGTTTCTTTTCTCTCTTTTTTTTTCCTACCAAGAGAATTTTTTTTAAATATTCTCCACCAATTACAGAGTGTTGGGGAAGGTAAATCATCCAGGAAAATTCCAGCATTCATAAATGTCATAGTAACAAGGCAGTCTACCTAAAGAATGCATTCTGTAAACTATAGAATAATTGGGAAAAATAGCATTGAATATTTTTGCTATGGTAGACTATCTGTCTTTGTTCCTGCTTTTATACAAACGAGGATTCTTTAAAATATACACATTCCATGTTTACTTAGACCATGTAGAAATGAATAATATAAATTAAGTAAAATGATGCCGGCATAGAGGAGTAGTCTCAGGACAACACAAAATTATGCTCGGAGGATGATAAAGCAATAAAAGTTTGTATATTCCTAAGGTAAAATCCCTAGGAAATTATGCTAATTAGAATGATTTTCTTAGGAATGGATGAAGCTTACTTCTCAACTTAGAGGTACAAATGTGTGTGTATAGGCTTAGTTGAACTACTAAGATTACTTATTTGTTCACTGTAGTTGAGAGAAAATTATTTAGAGGGAAAGTACACAAATTCATCAAAAACTTTGTCCAGTATTTTAATCACTCAAGGGAATCCCACCGACCAGTGCTGGCATATGAAAAAAAAAAAACGTTTTATTTGAAATCTTGGTTCTCTCACATACTGCTTAAAATGAAAAAAAATATTTATTCCCACAAGAAAGTAGCAGCTTTCTACATTTTAGAGAAAAGAACTTCACCCTTTGCCCTTAACACACTATTCCACCTGTTTCTTCAAACCAATAAACAGGTATTGTTCATTCCTTATGTAAAGATGTCGTTAGATGTGGATTCCTTCAAGGCTTAAATCCGTAAGATATACCTCCTAACAGAATTCCTTTGGGAAATGGAAGTGAGAGAGGGCATGGAAACCAAGCTGAGAGAGTATTTGTGGAGTCAGAGTTCCCCCCAGTAGGCACCAATGTGATTATTTCAACACCATTACCGCAGAAATCCCAGGTGTAGAATAGGTTCTGTGTTTCTAAAGGATTGGTGGGGCTGGTGCCAAGAGATCCATTGACGTGAAGGACTTAGAAGTCTCCCTTGCAAGGCTTCACCCTCAAAATTAGAAGTGTTGTAAAGGCACACATGTTGGATCCAGGTGTGACAGGCCAGCGATGGATCTTGAATAAAAAGGGGAGAGGATTCAAAGTCCAGAACAGTGTCTGTCCCTGAGATTGTTTGCTGATCCAAGCCTGAAAACATTAGTTCCCCCAAAAACATTAATTCTGGGGAAAAGGCCAAATAGAAGAGCTGGTATCACTATACTCTGTAAAGCGTTGAAAATAAAAGGTAGTATCTACAGGATTGTACCAGAGGTTACCTGTAATGTGATTCACTCAGACTGCAGAGTTCATTATCTCCTTCCCTTATGTGGAACTGATTCCCAGAAAACAGCAAAGAAAATCAGAGGACCTAATTATGCTTCTAGTTCTTTCTGCATAAATAATGTTCTAAATATACTCATTTGACTAGGACATTAGAGACACTAGTACACTCAAGGAAGTGACTCCCTTTTGAGATATCTGATGCCTTGTGATGTATCAGAAGACCCATGTTTCTCTCCCTGCTATGATGAGCTCTGCCTAATAGGAAATAGAGTGGGAAGCACCTTAGGTGGGCAGTGAGGAAGATAAGCTCAAGAAAATAAAGAGGGAGCTACTGGTTTCACAAACAGACTTTGCTTTAGCCTCAGTGCCCAGAATCGGTGCTCTCCTAGTCAAATTGACCTCACTTTTCTTATCTCTAGTCTTTCTGTGATTACTTCTCTTAAGAATGGAACAGGTCACTTAGGTTTGATTGCAATGAGACCAAGATATCATCTTGGTGTATATTATTCTTTACTGAGATGAGTAGGAAATGTTCGCTTACAACTGGAGAATGGAGACAAAAGCAAGGGTAGCAGCAAGTCCCCCTCTGGTTTCTGGACCTGTGTGCACAGATCACAGGACTGAAAGTCATTGGTCTGTCTGCCTTCATGAGGTTTTGGTCAAGAGGGATGGCAGAATCTGACTCCTCCCCTCAGACGGGACTTTTTAAAACAAGAAGAGCTGTCTTGAGGACACCGGTGACTAAGTGGGGTCATAGATAAGGACAAACCTTCCTTCATCTGTTTTCAGGAAATTCATACATGTGTGGCCCTTGAGAATTGGAAATCTTTAGAGCAGCTGGAGCCGGTGCCCTTAGCAAGGCCATCAGGGGTCTCAGGGGAAGCAATGTCAACATGGAAGGTTCTCTGAGCCAAATGACGTAGTGGTGACAGGTGCAGTGAAATGGGACCCAAAGCAGGAGAAGACAGACAGCACGTCTGAAGAGATGGCCACTCATTTGCGGACACCCTGTAGGCTCAACTACGTCCGCCTCCTATAACTCTCAGAAATAACTCCTGTCAGAAAGTGGACTCTGTGGGGGAAGAACTTGAGTTTTGTTTCTCCTCAGTCCTCCCTGTCTGGCACTTCGTTGGTACTCAATAAATATTTGTGAAATAAATTCAGAATGCCTTTAGAGAGGCGGATTGCCAATATTTCATTCAGTGAGTACTTGACCTGCCGTGATTTGATCGTTAAAATATTTGCAACGTAACTTTGTAGACACAGATTAATGGGTTATATTTGTTTTGTGGGCAGATCAATTTAGTTTGTGTTACTTTTTAAAGATGGATTTTTTTCTCTTTTCTGCAGGGACTGGTGAGAGGGAGGCCATAAGGGTGAGGATCAGGCATGATTTCTGCAGAGGCAAACCAATGGGTCTGTGCAGGGGCTCTGCTCTTGCGTGTGGATTGAGGCTGCTTCTCCTGGGCTCTGCTCATTGGTCAGATAAAGAATGGCTGTGGGCAGCCTCAGGGCCCTCCTGAATTCAGTTTTCCTTTGTATGATTCTCAGATACCAAGGTACGGTGACCACAACAGTACCCAAAGTTTCCCTTGCATCAAAAACTTCCTCAAACTAGTCTGTACCAAGTCTGTGCTATTCCTCATCAGGCAGTTCCCCAGAACAAGGTACCTGTTTAAAATGCAAATATATTACCTTGAAGGGGTAACATATTAATCCATTGCCAACCATTAATACTACAACACAAATTAGTGTACCAGTCAGTCACCGAGCAGCTATTGCCTCAGGAAAACGGTGCACAGGGTAGATTTGCTCGTTTTTCCCCATCTTAGATTATGATTTATTGTACAAACAAAAATTGCAGCAGCAATAAAGAAATCCAAAAAGGGATGAACCCTACACTCTCCCTCTCGCTCTACTGTGGTAACATTAACTGTTGTATTTGTCTGGATTTCTGTTCAGCTCCTGGCAAAATTCAGAATCAGCTTTGATTCCAATGTTTCACTTTTTTCTGAATAATAATGGCTAACATTTATTAAATGCTTACTGTGTGCCAGGTATTATCCTAGAAACTCTTATATGAATTAAATTATATTATCTTAACAACAGCTCATGGAGTAGGTGCCATTTTTATCCTCATTTTTCAAATGAGGGGAATGAGGTTCAGAGAAGTTAAGTAATTTGTCAGTGCCAATAAATTATTTATGCCAACCCAGGTATTTGATGCTAATGCCAAATGCTTTTAATTCCTGAACCAAACATCCCAGGTATCAGTAAGGAAACTGAGGCTTCCTTATTAATTATCTTATCCACAGTTCCAAAAATAATATGTGGCATTTTGGTTTCTCCTCACTGCACTGTATTGATGATAGACATGCAATTCTAGTTCACACAATCAGAGAAGATGGGCATCTTTATGCACAGTTCACAATTTTGAAGTTCAAAAGGACTGATTAATTTGCTCAAGTGTTTATCATAAATTATGAATACAGCTGGATTTGGTGGCACATGCCTGTAATCCCAGTACTTGGGAGGCTAAGACAGGAGGATCCCAGGTTCGAGACCAGACTTAGCAACTTAGTGAGACCCTCAACAACTTAGCAAGACCCTGTTTCAAAATAAAAAATAAAAAGGGCTGGGTGTGTAGCTTAGAGGTAAAACACCCTTGGGTTCAATCCCCAGTACCAATATATATATATTTATAGAATACAGGTTATTAACATGGTTTTTCTGACTCCAAGTTAGTACATTTGTTTACATTCTTTTTGTATCTGCTTCTATTGACAGTCATTTTTCCAATATAGTTTAAACAAACCATGTGGTCTGTAATGTATTATTTTAGTCATTTAAAATTTCAAAAACACCTCCCCTTGTTATTAGGTAGTTTTCATAACTATCATTATATTGGCAGCCAAATCATACTCTGGAGTGATTAATAAGATTCAGAAACACTGTGGTTAAATTTTTTTGTTTTGTTTTCTTTTTTATTCTTGCTACTATAAATAAATGTCAGAATAAAAACAATCATGCAACATCATTTTTCTTTTAAAAAATTTCTTTGGGAATGATTATGTACAGCATTTCTTATTTTGTTTGGTTTTCCCACAATGATTCAACCTTGTTCAGAAAATAAAGCCCTTCCCCACCACCTGACAGCAGTAACAACAGGCACTTCCCCAAATTCCCCTACATGTAGCTGCCTGTAGAGACTTGGACTTTTCTGCTCTTCAGATGCTTCAGAGGCACTGAGCAAATCAAATTGTACTACTGTTTTAGTCAGCCTTTGGTCATTGTGAACAAATACCTGACAAGACAAAATTAGAGGAGCAAAGGTTTCAGAGGTTCAGTCCATAGTCAGCCTGCTCCAAGGCAGAGACACCATGGTGGGAGCACTGCGAAGCAGAGGGAAGCTGGGCGCATCTCATGGTGGCCAGAAACAGAGAAAACTGCCAGAAACAGAGGGAGAGGGAGGAAGTGGCCAGAGGACAGATCATCTCTCAAGGCCACGTCCCCAGTGACCCATCCCCTCCAGCTATGCCTCCCTGCCTACAGTTACCACCCAGTAAATCCATCCAAATTATTACCCCATCAGTGAATTTACCCACTGATAAGATTAGAGCCCTGATTCAATTATTTCACCTCCGAATATTTTTGCATTGTCAATGCATGAGCTTTTCCAAGGGACATTCTACACCCATGCCATAACAGAGACCAACTTGCTGATAGAGCACCTATTAGTTGGAACATGATCTTCTGCCTTCTGGTGGCTCTTTTCCTATGGGTGCCGCATACAAGGACCCAACCCAGAATCTCAAGAATGGCTGTCAAGGTTGGGTTTTAAATTATTACCACTTATCTGGAAAGAGAAGCATACTTTTTGAGTTTCCCAAACTCTTGAGTGCCTCCCCCTACTGTGCCTTCCCCAGCAGGGCTAAGGAGTACCTGTGTCCAGTAGTTATCTGGACATCTCTCAGTATTGTCAACAAAACAAAGTAAATTTTTATAATTCTCTTCTGGTCTAGTGCTCTAAAAGATAAATTCTTTGAGAGTAGAAACTACATCTTATTTGGGTCTCAATGTGGTCTCCATACCCAGCTGATACTCAAATATTAATTGATGACTTCATTTGTTGAAGCAAGGGCTTTGCCTTATGCTTTGCAGTCAGTTCTAACAACCACTTTCACTAGAATGAAAGATTGATGATTATAGCTGAGAGTTTGTGTACTTTGGATTGCATTACCAAAGTAATTTATTTATGCTAATTATCATGTCTCATTCCATAACATTTTCACTGGGTGAAATATTGACTTTTTTTCAAGAAGTCACCTTGTGGGTAACATATTCATGTGATAAAAATAATTGTTTTTTAATTACTCTAATTTTGCTACATCAATAGATTTGAAAAAAGAGGAAATTTGCAAAGATTTATTATGCATTATTATCAGGAATTTTTTTTCTGGAAGCATTCTGGTTTAGAAAGAAGATAAGGTCCTCATAAGGTCTTCTTTCTAAACATATTATTGAGTTAAAAATATTTGCATTAAAGTATCAATACCAGAATAAAGGTAAATAGTCACCTATCTTAGCTACAACAAAGAACTTTCCACTTTTAGATGCAAAATATGATATAAGCTGTGCTCTTGAAAAACCTATATCCTAGGGCCATTTATGTTATTGCCACTTGTGAGAGTTTCAGTATTTAATTATGAACTTTAAGTTTGTTTATTTTTAAATTCTATTCCATTTAGCAGCTGAATATGAGTTGTAACCATCTGGGAGGTGAGAAATAGAAATATATTGTGGTAACTTCAAAAGATAAAAAACAATCTTATGTGAAAGTTTATAGTCAATAACAAAAGTGATTTACAAGTTATTAAAATTTACTGTTAGATCATTTTTCTGAGTTCTTCAATTTTCAAAATTGATAGAACAAAGTAGACATATGCATAGTGATCTAAATATAAAATTATAGTTTATACAACATAGCAAAGAAAGAAGTCAATTCTAGAAATATTTAAATCATGTGAGGCTTTTCTCTGGAATAAAATCCCATGGAAATTTTCTGCTTCTCTCCACCTCTATCTACAGTAGGATGGTCTTCCCCTGATAGGTCACAGAGCATTGAAATAGCTGACCATTAGTACAACACAATGAGTTTCAGATTGTGGAGAAATGACATGGACATTCCAACTCCTTCAGCAGAAAGACTCCAAAAAGTTGAGCACACCAACTCTACCACTCCTGTCTGTTTTATACATTGGCTTCCATCTAAAAGTTACTTTGGGCTGGCACAGGGGCCCATGCCTATAATTCCAGTACTCGGGAGACTGAAACAGGGTTGCAAGTTCAGGATCAGCCTCAGCAACTTAGCCAGACCCTGTTTCAAATCAAAAAATAAAAAGGGCTGGGGATCCAGCTCAGTGATAGAGCACTCCTGGGTTCAATCCCCAGTACTACAAAAAATAAAAATAAAAGTTTCTTTGGGGGATATCATAGATGAGGGTGTTTTGCACATAGAGCCATTGCTACAATTTAATGAAGATGTTGTAGAGAGGTCAAGTCAGTCATTTTTCTCATTTTCATTTCTCTTGGCATTCTGGACAAAACAGAACATCAGTTCAGGCTTAAATATGGTAACTTCACTCTAGAAACCCAATAGGGGTTAATAGAAAACAAAAGGAAGGTGTTTGGGGTTGGGGTTTAAATGAGCTAAGATTCTAAAGAGCACAGAGACAGTCAAAGAGGACTAATGAAGCAAATAAATAGGGAAGGAAAGCAAAAAGAGTTTAAGAATTCCAAGACTAGAAGAAAAAATGGAAAAATACTTTCAGTTTAGGCTCTGGTTCAGATATTTAAAGTGGGAAATGTTATATTTTTCAACATTGATTTTGGCTCATCACAGCCCAGATTTTTCATAGATCTTGTCCAATTGGGATTGTAAACTAACATAGGAAAGAAACTAAGCCAGAAAATAAGACTTGAAGGAGCATGGAATGTAATACAGTGTGAGGCTTCCCCAGGAACCAAGAGTTTTCTCTGTTTGAATGCCCAGTTCACTACTTCAATATATTATTCATTCAACAACTATTTACTGAGGGTGTACCATGTGCCAAGTTATTCTACTTCTGGTAGATTATGATAAATGGCTTTATTGTCTCCATTAGAGATGGGAAAATTATACATTAGAGATGGGAAAATTAGAACCAACCCTATCAACCACTCCTCCCATCTAACCCTCTTCTGGATTCCTATAGTACTTTCTAATTTTAGTAGTATTATCACATATTTATTTGGCATAGGTGTGTGTGTGTGTGTGTGTGTGTGTGTTATTCCCTGTACTAAACTATACATACCTTAAGTTACAAACCATGTCATATTCCTTAGGTCCTGATATGTAATGAGCAGGTGTTCAGTAGGTATTTGGTAAATTACATTTTTAAAAGTCCTAAAAATAGGGTGCTGGAAGTGGTGGTGCATGTCTGTAATCCCGGTACTTGCGATGCTGAGACAGGAGAATCATAGGCTCAAGGCCAGCCTGGGCAACTTATCAAGACTCTCAGCAACCTAGTGAGACCCTATTTCAAAATAAAAAATAGAAATGGCTGGGGGTGCAGTTCAGAAGTGGAATGGCCCTGAAGCTGGGCGTGGTGGCACACGCTTGTAATCCCAGTACGTGGGAGGCTGAGACCGGAGGATCCGTGTTTTCGGCCAGTCTCAGCTACTTAGTGAGCCCCTCCGCAACTTCGTGAGACCCGGTTTCAAAATAAAGTATAAAAAATAGGGCCGGGGGTGTAGCTCAGAGGTAGAACCCTCCTGGGTTCAATCCCTGGTACTGCAAAAAAAAAAAAAAAAAAAAGAAGTAGAATGGCCCTGGATTCAATCCCTAATACCAAAAAAAACCCTAAAGATAAATATCATTTAAGTTTTCATAAAACACACTTTCAGTAAAGAATGTAGAGAAGGCAGAGGGTTAAATTTCATCTCTACTTCCTGTTATGCTAGAACATGCTTAGAGTTATATAGTGCCTTTCCTCAAAGAACTATTTTATATTTTATTTATTTCCACCAGAGGCCTAGAAGGTGAATAAAAGCAAGTATTACTGACTGCACTTTAAATATGGAGCAGCTACACAGCTAAGATCCTATTCAATATATCATTTTATAATAGAGAAATTCAGGTCAAGAATGCAATTCTCAAACTTTATATTTCATCTTTTATTTTCCCTTCTTAAGTTTCCATGATCTAATTATTAGCCAATGCACTTGGTCAGCCTCTCTCCATTTCTGTCATCTAGGTTGATTATAAAAAGAGAAAAAAACTCACATTACTGCTCACACATCAAACAGATCTATTCAAATATCTATTCAAATAATTAAGCCTATATGTTGTAATGAGGAGATAAAAATAGCAAAAAAAGCAAACCTCACTAATAGGATTGTTAAATACAAAATAAAGAGAACATCAAATGTATAAATATGATAGTGAATAAGGGGAAGGAATCTACTTGGAGTAACTAATCCTCATATCATTAAGTTCAGAAGGAGCCATCCATGTAAAATATCAGAGAAATAACATTCCATGAGGAAAGAACAGAATGCACAAAGGTTCTAAAATAGGTAAAATCTTGGAATGGAAAGTAAAAAGCAATATGATTAGAGCATAGTGAAGATATGAGTTGATTCTAGAGATAAGCAAGGCTCATTCCACATCAGGCCTTTTAGGCTAATAGATGAAATTCAGATGTAATTCAAAGTACACTAGAAATTAATCAAGATTTTTTTGTGTGTGTGGTACTGGGGATTGAACCCAGGGGCATTCGACCTCTGAGCTACATCCCCAGCCCTATTTTATACTTTATTTTGAAACAGGGTCTCACTAAGTAGGGGTGAACTTCACTAAGTAGCTGCAGCTGGCCGTGAACCCGGATCCTCCGGTCTCAGCCTCACAAGTACTGGGATTACAAGCGTGCGCCACCACGCCCAGCTGTATCAAGATATTTTTAACAGCAGCAAAATCTAAAATTATTCTGGATGCTTTAGGGAGAATAGATTATAGGGGGTATAGTAGTAAATGGAGTAGAAAGCCCAGGAAACTATTGCAGTAGTTTCAATTACTACTGTATTATGTGACCTAGATGGAATTCTGGTAATAGATGTGGAGAATCTTGGGACGTGAGACGTAATTTGTGGGCAAAACGTGTAAGACTTACTAATAGATTGGAAGTGGAGAGATTGGAAAAAGAAAGATTAAAGATTTTTTCCAGATTTCTGGATAACATAGCTAGGATGTTTTTCCCTGACTCACCCCATGACTGCTTTGCTATCTCCTATGATTAATTATTCTTACAATGTTTTGGTTATAAATCTCAATAAAAGCGGGACACTGATGGAAGAAAGGAGAGATAAGAGATATCTCTTCTCCCTGGCCTCCTCAGATCTTGTCATGTTGAATCCATTGTCATTCATGTGACAGACTTCTAATGAATCAATCAACATCAACACCATCCGCAACAAATGGCACAGCTACACAAAGATATATATTGAAAGTCACCAATATAGAGAAGATATTTCAAATCTGTAGAAACATTTGAGATCTACTGCATAAAGCCTTTGGGGGGAGAAGAGAGCAGAATATGGGATTAAAGATGGTGGAATAGACGAAGGAAGCACATTTCGGCTGCTCCAAGACTCAAAATTCAACCAGCGTGAAGACTGCTTCTTGGCAAGAAGAAAAGCAATCAGAATGGAACAGAAGAAAGACAATCGATCATTTTTATTTTATTTCCTTTTTTTATGTTCATTTATTGGTGGGTATCTGAAGCAAAAAAAGAAAAAAGAAAAAAGAAAGACAATCAAAACACAGTTATATTGGAGGCAGCACAGAGAGTAGAGGAGTAAAATAAAAGCTCCATGCATATAATCAGGAGAGCAGTGAGCAGAGGCAGGAGCCATCTTGGTGAGCCCATGCTCAGGACCTGGCAGCTGCCAGGACTGGTGGCTCTCAGAGACAAACTCAAGCAAAGAAAAAGCTAAATATCGTTAAGCTAGTGACTGCAGAAAACCAACACCAAAAGCAATCATTCTCTCCATACTCGAATACCTCAAGACAGTGGCTCTCCAGACCACCCAACCAAATTGCCCAGTGAACTTCTGCAGTCACAGCTGAACTCAGAATGAGAAAAGACAGGACCTTCCTGCAGGGAACATGGTGGCAATAACCCACCTTGTCCTGACCACTGTAAATCTACAGACCATGCATCCAATGCTCCCAGCGAACTCCAGTACCTGCACCTGAACTCATGGGGACAGAGAAACTACAGACCCATCCTGCAGGGTCACAAGCATTGCTCATCAAGATCATGAGTTTATAAACAATCCCAGCAGTAGCCTGTGTGGCTGCAGGGACTTTCTTGTCAACAAACAAACCCATAGGGTCTGTGAGTTTGCACACCATCCCTGAAGAGGTGGGGCGGGGGGTTAATAGTCAGACACAACAGAAATGTGAATTAGCAGACAGTTCCTAGGGGCACTCAGGCTGGCACAACCTAAGATTGGCAGTTCTCCCTGCCTCTGCGGTATCTCCAGTGATCAACAAAGGACCACCAGCAGTGGTGTCTGTAGGGTGAAATAGCTCAGCCACCTGTGCTGAGTTTGTTATAAACGCTTACCCAGGTTCAGACCACTATAAACTTTCACCCAGCAAAGTGTGGGCACCACATGTAATAAGGCCAGAGGCCAGCAAGGTCTCATATCATCGCAGCTGCCCAGGGCAGCAACAGCATCCCTAGGGCTAAACAACTCAGCAACCCAAGTCTGAGACTTATAACAGTACAGTTTCTCCCTGCTGGAGTTTGGACACAGAAAGCAAGGAAACCAAAGCAGGGCCAACAGGGTTCCATGTGATTGCAGCTGGTAGAGCAACAGCAGTATCTCTGGGGCAATTTGACTCAAACAGTCACAATGCAGGTCAGAAGAGTTTATATCTGTTGTTCATGCATGCCACTGGCTGACTGTGCTCCAGTGATCACAACTGACAGATCAGTGCTGGTGTCCCTACGCCATCAAAATTTAGCCATCCAGGAAAAAAGTCCAAAATATCATAATCTCTGGCCCTACTGAGCGTGTGCCCAGTGACCACAGAGGCCAGAGGCCAGAACCCTGCATTGTTTCATGTGTTCGAAACCAGACAGTGGTAACCTTGGGGCATTAAATCTAAGTCAGCAGGCCACAGGCTGTGAATAAAACATTATAGTTTCTGGCCCTGCTGAGTTTGGGCCCAGAGAACACAGAAGCCTACAGCCAATCAGAGACTCCTGTTTGCTTGCAATGACGAAGAATTATATCGTGTTAAAGAGGTTCTTGGGGACTAACTCAAAAGCCTGATTATATAAGACAGATCCACTGAGGCAAATATATACCCTCACCAGAGGCTTACTTTACAGGAATAACATAGACATAGGACTCCCACATAAAGAGGAAGAGGATGTCAAGAAAAACAGAGATATGAACCTATGAATTCCAAAAACATGGGAATGAAGTCCAATGAGGAAACAATAAACTCCCACAACTCAACAGCAAGGGATATCACCAATACTAGGCTGCAGAAAATGCCAGGAGAATTCAGAATTATTTTCAATATGATCAAAGGCTTTAGAAATGAAATCAGAAAAAGTGTACAGGGAATGAAAGAATATAACAATAGAGAAACTGAGGCCCTAAGTAAATACCAAATAGCAGTTCTGAGCGAAATGAGAGACAATAAATGAATTAAATACCTCAATAGAAACACCTATGACAGACTAGATCACATGGAAAATACAGTCACACTCTTGGAAGACAGCACATTCAAAACTGACTACACAGTCAGCAAGATAGAGAAGACAATAAAACAACACAAACAGAATATTCAAGAAATATGAACAATATGAAATGACCTAACCTATGGATAATAGACATTGAAGAATGTCTAAAAGCACAAACCAAGGGCATTAGAATTCTCTTCAGAGAAATAATATCAGAGAATTCCCAAACACTGAAAACGAGTTGGACATCCACATACAAGAGACAGTCAGAACCCCAATTAGACAAGATCAAAGAAAAACTGCTCCACACCACATCATAATCAAAATGACTAACATAGAAGTCAAGGAAAGAATATTAAACACAAAGAGAGCAAAAGAACAGCTGACATTCAGGGGCAAAACAAGAATCACTTTGGACTTCTCAATCAAAGTCATGAAAGCCAGGAGAGACTGGTTTGATGTACTCCAGATGCTGAAAGAAAACAACTTCCAACCAAGACTACTATATCCAGCAAAGATATCATTCAAAATTGACAGAGAAATAAAAACCTTCCAAGACACACAGAAATTAAAAGAATTCATGACTACCAAGCTGGCACTAGAAAAAATAAAGAAAGAAATAAAACAAAAAGGAGAAAAAAGAAATAAATTATAGAACCAGAGAAGGGGTGAATTCCACCAGATTGGCAACTAACTGAAGGATAAATATACAAATCAGAAAATATAACTAAAAATGACAGGAAACATAAATCATTTCGCAATTATAACATTAAATGTCAAAGTTCTAAACTCCCCAATTAAAAGACAAAGACTAGAAATGTGGACTAAAGAACATAATCCAAGTATATGCTGCTTGCAATAAACTCACCTTACATGTAAAGATATTCATAGGCTAAAGGTGAAAGGATGAAAAAAAAATATTCCATACATATGAAGACCAAAAACAAGCAGAAGTAGCAACTATCATATCCTAAAAAGCAGGCTTTATGCCAAAACTTGTCAAAAGAGACAAAGTGGGTCATTTTTTACTAATAAAAGGGGAACAATCCAACAAGAAGATATAATGATAGTAAACATTTATGCCCCCAAAGTGGGCACACACACTTTTTTAAAGCAAATTCTTCAGGCCATTAGGTCTCAGATAGACCCCAACATGATAATACTAGGAGAATTCAACATACCACTCACGCCACTAGATAGATCTTCCAGGCCAAAGATGAGTAAAGATTCTTCAGACCTAAAGAATACTATAAACAAAGTGGTCCTAATAGACATATACAGATATTCCAATCAACAACAGCTGAATACACATTCTTCTCAGCTGCAAATGGAAACTTTTCCAAAATAGACCATATTCTGGGCCACAAAACAAGTACCAGAAAATTCAAAAAATGTAATATAATATGCTTCCTTCCATCATTTCAGATCATAATGGAATGAAAGTAGAAACCAACAACCAGAAGACCAAAAGAAATTACATAAATACATGGAGATTGAATGACACACTTTTAAATGAGAACTGGATCATAGAAGAAGCTAAAGGAGAAATCAAATAATTTCTAGAATTAAAAGAAAAGAGAGACACAATATTCCAAATTTATGGGACACCTTAAAGGTAGTTTTAAGAGGAAAATTTATAACACTGAGTGCTCACACAAGAAAAACAGAAAGTCACCAAATAAACAACCTAATGACACACCTCAAGGCCCTTGAAAAACAAAAACAGACTAATCCAAAAGCCAGTAGAAGGCAGGAAATAATTAAAATTAGAGAAGAAATCAATGAAAGAGACCAAAAAATACAAAAGATCAACAAAACAAAAAGCTGGTTCTTTGAAAAGTTCAACATGATTGATAAACCCTTATCCAACTTAACCAAAAGAAAGAGAAAATCATCACAAGTTATTAAAATAAGAAATGAAAAATGATTTCCCCATGGGTCTAAGGAAATCCAGAGGATCATCAGAAACTATTTTGGAAATTTATACTCCAATAAACTCGAAAACAGAGAAATCGGCAGGTTTTCAGACACATACAACCCACCTAAACTGAATCAAGAGGATATAAAAAAAAAACCAACCAATAGCAAGCATAGAGATAGAATCAGCAATAAAAAGCCTTCCATCACAGAAAAGTCCAGGTGCAGACATATTCCCAGGTGAATTCTATAAAACCTTTATAAAATAACTAAACCCAATACTTCACAGGTTATTTTGTGAAATAGAAAGAAATGGAAACCTTCCAAACTCCTTTTATGAGGTCAGTACCACTTTAATACCACAACCTAATAAACTTCTCTCAAAAAAAAAAAAAATTACAAGCTGGGCATGGTGGTGGATGCTTGTAATCCCAGTGCTTGGGAAGCTGAGACAGGAGGATCACAGGTTCGCGGCCAGCTTCATCTATTTAGAGAGGCCCTCTGCAACTTAGTAAGACCCTGTTTCAAAATAAAAAATAAAAAATAGTGTTAGACATCCCCAGTTACTGAAAAAGAAAATTACAGACTAATATCCTTGTTGAATATAGATGCAAAATTGTAAACAATATACTAGCAATACGCATTCAAAACCATATCAAGAGAATTGTACACCATGACCAAGTTGGCTTCATTCCAGGGATACAAGAATAGTTCAAATCATCAAATCAATACATGTCATTCATCACATAAATAGAACTAAGGATAAAAATCACATTATCATCTCAAAAGATGCTGAAAAAAACATTTGACAAAATCCAATTCCCATTCATAATAAGAAACACTGCCGAAAATCGTAATAGAAGGAACTTACCTTAATATCATAAAACAATATACAATAAACTTAAACCAACATCATATTGAATGGGGAAAAACTGCTAGAATTCCCTTTAAAATGAGGAACAAGACAACAATGTCCATTATCACCACTCCTTTTTAATATAGTACTCAAGACATTAGCCAGAGCAATAAGCCAAGAGAAGGAAATTAAAGGAATACAAATAGGAAAAGAAGAACTGAAATTATCTCTATTTTCAGATGACATGATCTTATACTTAGAAGACCCCAAAAATCTCAACCAAAAGACTTCTAGAGCTCATTAATAAATTCAGCAAAGTAGTAGGATACAAAATCAATCTAAAAATTTCAGTAGGTTTTCTATATGCCAACCATGAATCCACTAAGAAAGAAATCCAGAAAATAATTCCATTCACAATAACCTCAAAAACAATAAAATACCCTGGGATAAATCTAACAAAGCTAAAAGACCTCTACAATAAAAATTATAAAACATTAAAGAAAGAAATTGAAGATCATAAAAGATGGAAAGATCTCCCACATTCTTGGATAGGTAGAATAAATATTATCAAATGGACATTCTACCAAAAGTGATCTACAGGGTCAATGCAATCCCTATCAAAATATGAATGTCATTCTTCACAGGCCTAGAAAAATCAGTCCTAAATTTCATATGGAGAAACAAAAGACCCAGAATAGCCAAAGCAATTCTCAGCAATAAGAATCATACACAAGGCATCACAATACCTGACTTTGAATTATACTACAGAGATATGGTAATTAAAACAGCATAATATTGTCACAAAAACAGACACATAAACTAATAGAACAGATTAAAAGATACAGGAAAAATTCCACACACTCATAGCCAATTGATTTTCAACAAAGGTGTCCAAAAACTTACATTGGAGGAAAGACAACCTTTTCAACAAATGGTGTTGGGCAAACTGGTATTCCATTTGTAGAAAAATGGAATTAAATCCCTACCTCTCTTCCTTCACAAAAGTCAACTCAAGATAGATCAAAGACCTGGAAATTAGACCCATGACTGAAATTACTAGTGGATGTCATAGGTTCAACACTCTACCATATAGGCACAGGTAGAAACTTCCTCAATAAGTCCCCCAGAGCTCAGGAAATTAAAACAAGAATTAATAAATGATATGGCATTAAACTAAAAAGTTTCTGCTCATCAAAGGGAACCATCAAGGATCTAAAGAGAGAACCTACAGAATGGAAGAAGATCTTTGCCAGCTATTCCTCTGATAGAGGACTAATATCTAGAATATACAAGTTATTTAAAAGACTTAACAACTAAAAAAACCTAATAACCCAGTCAAGAAATTGGCAATTGAACTAAATAGACACTTCACAAAAGAAGAAATACAAATGGTCAATACATACATGAGAAAATATAATGCACTATATATATACATATACATATATATATATATATGAATCAAAGGCCTGTCACCAAACAAACACTAAAGAACTCAAATATCTAGAGACCATTTAGGAGGGAAGAAAACAACAATAGATTCTTAAAAGAATGGACCAGATGAGGCCGGGCGTGGTGGCGCACGCTTGTAATCCCAGTACTTTGTACTTTGGGAGGCGGAGACCGGAGGATCTGGGTTCGCGGGCAGCCTCAGCTCTCTCTCTCTCTCTCTCTCTCTCTCTCTTTCTCTCCTCTCTCCTTAGTGAGGCCCTCCACAACTTTGTAAGACCCGGTTTCAGAAATAAAGTATAAAAAATAGGGCCAGGGGCGTCGCGCGGAGGTAGAATGCTCCTATGTTCAATCCCCAGTACCTCAAAAAAAAAAAAAAAAAGAATGGACCAGATGGATAGAAAGAAACTTAGATAAGAAAGAGGTTGCCAAAACAAGAAAGATGTTTCAGGGGAATCCTCAATGTCAACTGTGCTGAGAAGTCAAGTAAGAGGAGGCCAGAGGAATGCACGGGACTTGGCAACATGGATGTGTCAAAGATCTTAACACCCCTGATATTGGAGAAATGTTGGAGGCAGAAGGCATACTGAAGCAGGGTGGGCAAGCAACGCAGCAGACAGCGTGCTGAGAGAGTTCTCCGGAGGATGTTGGCAGGAGGACCATTCATTCATTTAATTCTTTTATTCATGACGTTTATTCAATTTATGAAGGAAAGAATGCCCAATTTTAGCAATGAAATGTCCCAATGATCCCCTCAAGATAGATGAGTTGCAAAATGTACTTGTGAGTAATAAAAAGACTTGATCTGATATGTTGAATTGTTGATTGTTAGCCAAATAATTGTAAAAGAATGTATGTCAAAAATGATGATTTTGGTTTCAGAACAGATGATCTTAAACCATTTTCTGACAGTGATTAAAAGGCAGAACTAATTACCTATGGCATATGAGGATAAAATATTATCATGAGAAGATAAAGTATATGTACCTTTCTTATCTCAGTAACAGGGAGCACACATAAACTGTAGCTCAACTAGTAGCACCTTTAAATTATAAAGCCTCACCATGAATGATAGAAGTGCTAAGAGCTGTGAGAGTTTGAGGAAGCATGAAGGTAGACCCCTGTACATATTTTAATTAAATACATTTTTTTTGCAGTACCGGAGATTGAACCCAGGGGCGTTTTACCTCCAAGCTACACCCCTGGCCCTATTTTTTATACTTTACTTTGAAACTGGGTCTCACAAAGTTGCGGAAGGCCTCACTAGGTAGCTGAGGCTGGCCGCGAACCCGGATCCTCTGGTCTCCGCCTCCCAAGTACTGGGATTACAAGCATGAGCTACCACACTCGGCTTAAATATACATGTTTAAATCAACTTCAATGAATATGAGATTATATAGCAGTATCTGAAAAAAATGTAGAATATGAGTAAGACAAATGCTTCACTGCGCCAGGGAAATAGGGCAGATATTATAGTGAAACCTCACCCTCTTGTACCAATAAAAAAAAAACATGACTGCCAGGTGTGGTGGCACACACCTGTAATTCCAGTACTTGAGAGGCTGAGACAGGAAGATTGTAGGTTTTAGGGCAGCCTCAGCAACCTAGCAAGGCCCTCAGCAACTTAGAGAGATCCTGTTTCAAAATAAAATAGGGCCGGGGTATAGCTTAGAGGTAGAATGCCCCTGGATTATTCAATCTCTAGTACAAAAAAGTATATATATATATATATATATATATATATATATATATACACACACACACATATATATATATATATACACACACATACATATATATATATATTATATATGGAGAGAGAGAGAGAAAGAGAGATGATAGATAGATAGATAGATAAATAGATAGATAGATAGATAGATAGATAGATGATAGATAGATAGATAGATAGATATAGAGATATATATGATTATCCCTCAAGTTGTACCTTTCAGAGGCTTCTTGATACAATGTTTTCGAAAATTTTCTATTCATTCAAATAAAACGTCCATGGGGATTATCATCTATTATGAAAGGAATGAAATTAAGGTTTGTAATAGTTGGCACTATTTCTGTTAAAAATGATAGATGACATAATTCAAAAATTGCTTACACAATAACGCAATCTGTTAACTCTTATTTAGTACTTACTATATGCTGTGTAATGCTCTACATACACAGGTAGAGGGCTGGTAGGTAGATATGTAGGCAGGTAGGAAGGTAAATAGGTAGATAGCTACATAGACTGTTACTCATGCATCTAATTCTACTATGGTGCTGTGAGATATAATCTCATCTTCATTGTATAGATGAAAAGAATTTGAAGAATAGAGAGAGGCATTAACTTTCCCAAGGTATTACAGTTAATAAGTGTGGAGCTGGAACTTATTTAGTGTGTGTGTGTGTGTGTGTGTGTGTGTGTGTGTGTGTGTTGCTGGGGATTGATCCCAGAGCCACATGCATGCTAGGTAACCACTCTACCACTGAGCCATATCCCCAGTCCTGGAGCTGGAATTTTAATACAGGTAGTCTGACTTGAGAGTCTTTCTTTTAACCACTACACTCTAACCTGTATTATTTATTGGCTTACCTATTTAAAAATTTTGGGGTTAATGCTAATATACGGGAAGTATGATCTCAGGGTGAAAAATGATGTCACCAAGGACCCAACCTTGTTATTCCTTCCATGGCATTTCCTCCATTTTCAAACATTGTACTATGCTTCTTCCAACTCTTCCACCTCCAGATTTAAGAAAATCCAGACTTAAGAAAATCATTGGTAAAAGTACTGTAGACATTGCAGGCCTCAAATCCTCGTAACACACCTTCTGTGGGAATAAGGAGAAAGTTAATCTTAACCAAAAGTTCCAGCGAAGATTTCCTTGCATTGTGTTTGTTATAATTGTATTATGTGCTTATCTGAGAATCAATTACTACAACTAGGAAGGGGAGATATACCAAGAAGTGTGAGCTACCTGGGGCCCATTTATGACTGAGATTGCGGAGCAGGAAAAAGGGGATATTGTTCATGGAAAAAGGTAACTTGGATTACAAACATCAATCCCATATTCTCGCAGGGCCACCTTCTGTGCGTGTGTGTGTGTGTGTGTGTGTGTGTGTGTGTGTGTTGCTTGGGATGGAACCCAGGCCTTCCACATGCTAGGTGAGTTCTCTACCACCAAGCTATAACCTATCCCCTATTTTTCAAATATGCCCATGTTTCTCCTAAGGGAGAACAACTGAAAGCCACATCCATTTTCTATGTTCATCTCCAAGACTGAGGAAAATTCTTTTCTCATTGTTATGTCTCCACATAATTTCTTACAGCCTGGAAACCTAAGGCTGAATAAAAATTGCATCCACCATTATTAATATTCCAATTATCAATGATGGGGAAAGAATAGGATGACTATATTTTATTAAATCACTTTGAAATTTTGGAACACATTGGGCTTGCCAATGGATAGTGGTTAGTGGTTAATAATGCATACAAGATACCATATTTGGGTATCCCTTATCTGAAATGCTGGGGACTACAAATGTTTCAGATTGCAGATTTTTTTTTTGAGATTTTAGAGTATTTACATATACATGGTGAGATATCTTTGGGATGGGACCCAAGTCTAAACATGGAATTTATTTATGTTGCATAGACACCTTATACGCACAGCATTAAAATAATTTTAAACAACAGTTTTAATGCACCTGCTTTTGACTATGACCCACCACATGAGGCCAGGTGTGAATTTTCCACTCATGGTGTCATGTTGCTGCTCCAAAAATTCTGGATTCTGGAATGTTTCAGATTTTGAATATTTGGATTAGGGATGCTCATCCTGTACACTATTCTTTTGGTCTAGAATAACAAGAAATCTGATGTAACAGGAAGAGTCCTTGGTCAACCGATTGTCTCTTGTTCTATCTGGGGGAGGCTCTTCTGTGCCATGGTTCTCCCTGGCCACTTTAGTGGGCTTAGATGGTGGAGCCCCCTACTGGAAGTGTAACTTTTTGCAACCTGTTTCCTGCAGAAACAGGAGTGAGATCCTGGGAATTTCCTAAAAGATTAAGCAGCAACTGGCCATTGTAAGTCAGGCTTGGAATTTTTTTTTCTTTTGTACTGGGGATTGAACCCAGGGGCGTTCTATCTTTGAGCAATACCACCAGCCCAATTTCATTTTTTTTATTTTGAAACAAGGTCTCATTAGATTGCTGAGACTGGCCTCAAACCTGTGATCCTCCTGTCTCAACCTCCCAAATACTGGGATTATAGGCTCGTGCCACCACACCCAACAGGCTTGAAATGTATCTGGTAATACAACTCCCTTAAAATTTGGTTTCCAATTTATAAGGTCTGGAATATTCCCTGAACCAATTAACCAATTCCAGGGACCTTTTGAATCTTTGTCTAAAAACAAACAAAAAACTAGGCTCTATCTTGACTTGGGACAATTGCAAATAACAGGGTGGGTGGGAGGCATCATTTACCTGTCCAGTCTACAGACTACATGTTAGCTACATGGTGACAGGCGACACGTATGTACTGCTTACTATGTACCAAGCACTGTTCTAAGCACTTCACGTAAATTAACTACTTACTTTTCACATCCTAACAAACAGGGGCCATTATTATCATCACCGTGGAAAAGTTATGTGGCTTCTCAAGGTCATTCAGCTACTAAATAGCAAAACTAGAATTCAAACAGCCAACCTGGCTCCAGAGTATACACTCCGAACTCCAGGACTGCAGTCTGTATACATGGTCTCCACGCAAATAATGACCCCTTTGTCCATTAGGAAGACTTGGGGGAACCTCAAGGATCAGGCTTTTTCCAACCTCCAATTTGTCTTCTGTTTTCTTCTCCTGTGCCTTCTGGTATTACTCATGTATCACCTTGGATACAGGCTGCAGGCAGAAAGGACCTCTGTTTCCCTTTCATACTAACATAAGGGCTGAACCCTAAGCTTGGCTCTTGCTTCATGAGACCATATTTCAAGAAAGGGTAACTCTCTCTCTAATAGTCTGAACTTTTATATTTCAAATTGCCTAATGCTATAACCACATTGGCACATGTATGAGTTCTAAGTACAATTAAATGACAGTTTAACTTATTGTTCAGTTACTGCATAATTAAATCTACTCAATTTCTTGTTGCCTCTCAAAGTTAGCTTCATCAACTGCACAGTGAGCAGTCTATCCCCTGCAGTTCCCTATTCTGAGCAACAAGTTCTGCTTCTGATGAATCATCTCTTAGCAAGAGCTAGAAAACCAATTTTAACTGGTTTTAATAATAAATAAAATGCACTGGCATAAGGGCTTCAATATTCAGAGATATTCCTGGCTTCAAGAAAGGCAAACAATCAACACAGACATGTCTCAAGGAGTCAACTTTTCTTTATCTTTATCTCTGATTTTTAATGTATTGGCTTCACCTCTGGTATTCACACAGTGATCCCTGCTTCCTTCAGTAGACAATTCCAGGCTCTCTCCTCATGGTGGTAAAATGGCTGCAGCAGCTCCAGATCTCACAACTTCACATGGTGCCATCCAAGCTCAGAGAAATAAGGCTTCTCTTTCAAGGCACAGAAGACCCTCTAGTGCACTGTCTCTGACTAAAATAGTGGTTGGACCACAAGAAGAGAATTTTGCCAAAGGAACTCTCAGAAAGGTGGAGAATGAATATTTTGCCAAAAATAAGAGACATCAATTGCAGTTACATGGGGTCCCCAAATGCCTCTGGCATTTGGTTGACTACAATTTTATATCTGTCTTAAAAAAACTTTCATGGGTTGCAGAGCTAGAGCATCGGGAATGAAAACTAACTTCTCACCGGAGTTGTGAGCTGTGTGCCCTGAGATGCCTTCACTAAGGCCATGGCTCTGCAATGCCAAATTTCAATTTTCCTTTTTCTCATTTATTATATATATTTTTACTGAAATCGTGATTTCTTACTGTTCTAATTAAGAACTGTAAGCTTTTCATGTGCTTCCCCAAAGAGTTTTTTGTGATGTGCAAACAAATCTGATACATGAAAGACTTACCTATATATTTAGAAATAATCACCATAAATCTGAATTTCTAACAGAGAATTAAAACTATATATAAATTCCCTGACCTACCTTTTCTATATAAGCAATGGGTTATCTACTCAGTAACTTTGTGGGGAGAGAGGTTACTGGGGATTGAACCCAGGGGCATTCTACCACTGATCTATCCTCCCCTACCCAGCCCTTTTTATTTTATTTTATTTTATTTTTTATTTTAGAAACAGGGTCTCACCAAGGTGCCAAGTCTGTCCTCAAACCTGTGATCCTACTATCTCTGCTTTCTGAATACTGGAATTACAGGCATGTGGCACCACACCAGTAGCAACTTCTTAATTAAATAATCTTCCAAAATCTTCCTGCTATTAAAGGTAAACTTTCTCGATTTATGTCATTTCAAGTAATATGTAGTACAAATTATGTTTTCATCTTTATCTAGGAATGCCCACATTAATTAATCCAAGGAAATGAAAATCTGTGACACGGTATTCCACCATATCAAGCTTAAATAAAAAAGAAAATGCTTGCATGTATGTGTGTGCGCATGTGTGTGTGTGTGAGTAGAATGTCTTCTCAACCTGAAAAAACAAATCTCCAGGGGATAGTATGTACTAAATGGTAGATTAATGGAGTTACCTTTAAAATCCAACATGTGCCATCTTTGGGTTTTAATCCCAAACACGATGTTCAATTTCTCTAATCAAATAAGTTTGATCAACTAACTCTAGTTTCACAAAGAGGAGTCAAAAACATATCAAAATAATTTGATAGTCAGAGTTGTAAGGAAGTGTTTGCTAGGATATATGGTCTCTGCATTTACAATGCATCTTTAAATCCTGTTTTAATTAAAATACTGTAAGGATCCCAACACAGTTTCTTTCATTTTTTAGGGTCGGTGGGATCTAGGATCCCAGCAATAGCTCAAGGCTTTCCTATTCTTACCCATCTGGATTCTTCAGAGATCTGTTTGGAGAAGTCAAATCAGGGAACATACTCATGAGGCAGGATTAGAGCACCCATCAGTGATCATCGGTTATCTGCCTCCCAAGCACTGGGATTACGGGTGCAGGCCACCACACCTAGCTGAGATATTATTAAAGTAGTGAGTTAAGACTTACTCTGCCTTCTGACTCCCTCCATCACATGCTGCCTCCTGTCCTGTGATATTAGTAAAGCTAAAGGGTCATTTAATAGGAGTTGCATTAAGTTTGTTTATGAATAATATATGAATATATGGATTGGTATAGAATTTCCCAAATTTGTCAACTCATAAAATGCATATGACATAACCAATGATAAGTTGTGAAACTGCCAAACATTTTTCTACATTTTCAACAAAAATGAAAACAAAATTCTGTGCTTCTGGCGATGGCAGAATAAATGGATTTAGAATTACTCTCCCATTTAAAAAAAACACATATTACTGAACAAAACAAAATTTCATAATGACTGTATTCAAGCATTAGACTATGGACAGGACACGGGACATTTTTTCTTTTTCTTTTTCTTTCTTTTTTTTTTTTTGGTACAGGGGATGGAACCCAGGGGTGTTCTACTTTGGAGCTACATCCCTAACCCTATTTTATTTTGAAATGGGACCTCACTCAATTGCTGAGGGCCTCACTAAGTTGCTGAGGTTGGCCTTGAACCTACAATCTCAGCCTCCCAAGTACTGGGATTACAGGTGTAGGCTGCAATCCTGGTTTAGGTCTGATTCTTGACAGCAGGGAAGCACACAGCTGAATCCCATGTTTGCCCTGGTCTTCGCCCAAGGAGCAGTTTCTCAATCATGAAGCACAAGGCTGAAGCCCCAGCAGTGATCATTTCACTGAGCTGAGAAGGCAGAGATTGGAGAGCAGTGTGCTGACATGCCTGGAATTTCCTGAATAAGACTCCAGACAGGAGGAACTATACAAAGAAACAGGTCCGAGGTTTCCCGTTGTGTCTTTGGAGGAGTCTGGGCTGCGCTTGTGCGAGGCAGAGAGTTCAGGCAAGGACTGACACAGACAAGCAGTGGCTGTGGGGCGCACGCTTGTAATCCTAGTACTTAGGAGGCTGAGACAGGAGGATCCGGGTTCGCGGCCAGCCTCAGCTACTTAGTAAGGCCCTTCACAACTTAGTGAGACCCTGTTTCAAAATAAAGAGTAAAAAAAAGGGCTGGGAGTGTAGCCCAGAGGTAGAATGCCTCTGGGTTACAATCCCCTGTACCGAAAAAAAAAAAAAAAAAGCTGGACTGAGATGCCTGATGTCCTGCTGAGCTGGGGGACGCTGGGCTGGAGTTCTGACCCAAACGAAGGGGAGAGACCTTGCTAATCACCACAGTCACTCAATTTGAGACCACATGCTATAGGACAAAGAACAAAACTACCTAGAAGAGTAAAAGAATATGATAATACCAGGCCTCAATCCACATGCGTATTAAATAGAAAGCTTTCAAGTGAAGTGGCAGTGTCTAAACAGGTTGGCAAAGCAGAGAGTCAGGGATTCTTGGGCGGCCTGGAATTAAGGATCAGGGAAGTCAGGGTCCAGCCACCAGAAGGGGATTTAGAACAGGGCTCCTGAGCACAGGGTAGTGTTCTGTTGCCTGAGGAACATGACAGATAATCAAAATAGCCCTGGTTATAAGATCAGGATCCTAAGCAAAAGAACATGGGCATATGAAAGGGTCAGACTATGCCATTTACATATATGAAATTATCAATGCCAATCTCAATATCATGTACAGGGAAGGGGAAGGAGTGGGGTGAGATCTGGGAGGAGGCTCACCAAGCGCTATGTGCATGTATGCCCTTATCACTCTGAACTACATTATGGTATGTAATTACAATGTACCAATAAACTTATAGTAAAGAAAAGAAAAAGAAGAGGAGGAGGAGCAAGAAGAAAAGTGTTAGACTAAGAGCAAGTGGGACAATTTTGGAGGTAGAACTGGCAAGTACTTCCTGTCTTCAAGAAGAGTTAGCTCTAGGAATTATGGGCAGGACAGACACAGCATTTTGGAAGCTAAGCGGTCCCAACTACAGGGAATCTGAACAGTGGGGGAAGCTGGGAAAAGAGAAAGCTTGGTGACACTAAGTCTGGCTCTGGGTTCAGAGGAAACAACAATGGCCATAACTGGAGAGGAGAGACCTAAGTGGAGTGGTGTGGATGGAGAAAAAGCACAGTATAAATTCAAGTGAGCAGAGGCTGTCAGACGCTCTGATCAGAGACAGGAGGCTGGAACAAGGAAGGAAACTTGCCTTCACTGCAAAATTGCCTTGGAGACTGGTCCAAGTTTTCTCCCTGCTGTTTTAAATGCACAGTCTAGTTCCTAATTAGGACCATGTCACTCACAGATCAGGATAACAGTGACCATTAGATGCTTCTAAAATTACCAACAAGTATGGACATAAAAGAATAGAGTTGATTTCCAGGATGGCATTGACCCTCGCTAGATTGGCATTGTTAATGCAGGTCTAAGAACTCATTAACAATCAAACGGAATATTTTTACCACACAGGTTGGTCTATAAACCAGCTGCATCTGAACGCCTTCGAAGCCCTAGGAAATCAAGCATTAGGAATCTGCTCTGGATCCTTCAGGCCAGAAAGAGCTTTGCCAGTGACAATTATAAGACACTGACTGGGCCAAACAACAAAGGAAAGAATGTGCCAATCTTGGTCACCAGGAGTTCTGGAACGCAGCGCTTGCTGGTTGGTTGCAGCAGCAGCAGCAAAGGCAGGTGTATGTGTTTATTTCTGCAAAAAAAAAAAAAAAAAAAAACAAAAAACAAAAAACTAGAGGAAAATAAATAGCAGAAATGAGAAATCAGAGATAAGCAGAAATAAGAGGTAAAACTGCTATACAGAAATAGATAGTATTATGAATCCTTCTAGATGAAATGATCGTGTACCTAAAAACACAAATAAGTTAACTTTATATTGGGAGCACAACAATGAACAGAGCAGACCCAGTGCAGACCTTCATGTAGCACTGTGGGGCTGACAGAATATAAACAAGTTAAGAAACAAAATCAAGGTGACTAGGTATTTTTAATGCGTGTAAAAATCAGTACTGTTTTAATGTCTATACTCCCAGCTCTAACCACTTCCTCTGCTCACTGCCTGATCTAAAATTTTATACTCAGATTTTAAGGATTATATGCTAATAATTATTAATCATCTCTCTGAAATGTATTGACATTTATATTAGGATGCTTGTAATCGTTAGGATTACTTATATTTCCCATTTAATTGATCTTACTAGTCATTGCCAGTGCTTCAATAAGAGAACCTCAACATTCTCAAAGGGTGTTTTTATTATGACTCATCTCTGTCCAGAGACTATGTCTGAGTAATACGATCAGGGTGGAACTTGTGTAGCACATCTTATGAGTTATGCATATTGTAGAATGCCTTTTTGTTGATACCACACACGAAAGGCAATATGTTGGCCCGTGGGATCTGTAGTCATGACTTGTCACCGTCTCCCTCATCGCTTTAAATATTACGCCAGCATTGCCATCTAACAATGGAGATATCTAAGCTCACAGAAGGGCTGAGTTTTTTTTTCCCCCTACTCAAATAATCTGATTTTTCTTACTTGAATGTTTGTAGGATTTTTTATTAATCCTTTGAAATTCAGACATCTCAGCAGGATGTGTCTAAATATTGGCTTCATTTCATTAATGCTGCCTGCTTCTCAGTGAGACCCTTTATTCTGCAGACTCAACACTTTTTTCAGTTTAAAGTTTTCTAAAGACACAACTTTGATTGCTGATTTTTTTCCATGTGTTCTAGTCTCTGTTCACTTATCTGACGTGTGGATTACCCTTAATCTTTCATTTTTCATCTTCGCTGTCATCATCTTCATATCTTAATCCTTTCACCGTATGTCCTAGTGTGCGTCTCACATCACCAGTTTCCTTTTCTGTGGCATCAGATTTTTATCTTTCTTATTTCTAATGCATATTTTAATTCTTAGCTGGCAGTTTTTAGCATCAGCCTAATATTTACTTACTTTGTCAGGCTCAGCTCTCATCTCACTCTTTTGCCTTATTTCCAATTTGTACTCTTTGTACTGTTTCACACTGTTCATGTTTTGCATTATTGAAATTATAAAACAACAGATTTTAAAATTTGCTTCCATGTACTGCAATGCATTATTGTGTATTTGCACCTGTGTTTAAAATGTTCTTTGGTTAGGCTCCAAAACCTGTTTATAGATAACATGTAGGGATACACATTCTTTTTTCTATTTACTTGTAATTGAAACCAGGCTTAGAATCTACCCGTAACTGGGGGAAAGGAGTCCATATTCTTCATGATTTCCCCAACACCTACTTGCATATTCTTAAAATCTCCATCTTAAATATTACTCTGGAAACCCCAATGGATCTGCACATCTTCTAGTATTTCTTCTCTATATTTTCTAGTATTTTGCAATCTCTTTAGCAGTCCAGTGTCTCTGCTAGATGAAGGGGAGGCTACTGTCCTCATACCTCATCATCCAAATATGCAAATGAACACGTATTCCTGCACAATCAGTGGGGGAAAGAAAAATAAAAAATAAAAACAGAGCTAATGAAGGGAAAACTGCCCATGGCCACTCTTTCTCACTAACAACTTCAGGACTGAGAATGAAAAGCACCATTCATGTTATGTTTTGCCCCTAGCCAATGTTAAATTACTACACATTTTAGACCCTGAATGGATATAAAAAGAGGGGCTAGTAGGCCAGAGTGGCATAAGAGTAGGGACAAATCGACTCCAGCTGCCTCTGGCATTTGGTTGACTACAATTTTATATCTTTATGATAGATGCATTCAATAGAGAGAGATAAAAATCATTCTCTTTTTCTGCCTGACTTAACATTGTGCCCTAGATCCCCACTGATACGAAGGTAACTAGACATTTCTCCTGAGAACTGACAGGTCTTCGTCCAAATATTCCTAATTCTGCATGTTGTTATGAAGGAACATGTTTCTGTGACTACAGTAACTATTTAGTTGGACTTCATGACTGCAGGCGTCTTTCATCAGGAACCGTATGTCAGTGAGGATGTGTAGTCCAGTCTCCTTCCTTCCTTCCTTTCTACTCTAGCCTGTATGTATTTGAAGAAGACCTGTCATTCATCTGACCAGTCATATACAAAGAGAGTGACTGCACTACCATTGACAGTGAGTGAAGGAACTGGATATCGAAAGGTCTCTATACGTAGGGGAAGCTCTCCTTTCCCTCTGTTGGGAAAGTAAGGATCCCCAGGGCTTGGTACAGACCTGATTACTTCTCCCTTTCTCCTGCCCTTTCCTGCACTTAGCCAGAAGACTCTGAGACCCATGGTTTGGGCTTGGAGAGGGGTTGAAGCCTGGAAGCCGGCACTCTAGCACAGTTTTCCACGGTGGTGGAATGCAAACCCAGCCGATGGTAGAATAATAGTTCCTTTCCTTTATCTCTTTTTAGAACTATATAAAGAGGACTGACAATGATTTGAGGCAGGATAGGGTTGCTCCTTGGTCTTTGGCCTAATTATATCCAATATACCCTAATCCATGCCAATGGCAATGGAGAGTAAGCAAATAGTTCATTTTTCAGTTTCTTAATCCAGTTTGTATTTATACTAATTTAACTCATATTTAAAATATTGAAAAGAGCTGGAAGTGGTGGTTTACACCTGTAATCCCGGTACTCGGGAGGCTGAGACAGGAGGATCACAGGTTCAAGGCCAGCCTCAGGACCTTAGCGAGGCCCTCAGCAATTAAGTGAGATCCTGTTTCAAAATAAAATGGGTCTGGGGGTGTAGCTCAGAGGTAGAATTCTCTGGGTCTGATCCCCAGTACCACAAAGATAAATAAATAAATATATAAATAAATTAATAAATAAATAAATCACAAAGAAATACATAATATAAAAGGTGACCTAGAATAACTCATATAAGGAGCACACTGTGGAAAGTAACAACAACAACACCTGGTATTAGTTTTTTCATTGTTTGACTCTTTAAAAAACTACTCCTTTATTGATCAAATTGTACTAAATTCTCCAAATTCTATCTCAAATCTCTGCTAGCATAATCACAATTTTATCTTGGTTATTCACATAGTACATTTAGGTACACGCATTTTTATCTTTCCTCAGAAATGCTCTTCTAATAAGCACAGCCCTTTCTATTCAGAAGTCCTATCAATTACATAAAATATATGTATTTATATGAATACACACACGCACCATCAATTAGATTAAAAAGTTATTATCAGAGACTTGCCGTGACCAGTTTCGAGTGTGCTTAATACGTACAATTCCTAATCCATTTTAGTTTTCAAATGCCAAAATCCTTCACCCATGTTTTTTCAAAGTATATTTCTGCATGACTTTTAGACAATCAGAGTACAGACAAGATTAAGGCACAAATAGTCCCTAGTACATGACCATGAATTTAATTCCTTTCTGTGAATGACAAGGCATTGGTTGTACCTACTTGTTTGTTTAATCTTGCAATATTTTAGAACTCTCCCACATGCCTGCACTGAATCTTAAAAAATGACAATTTTTCCCCTGCTCAATTTCAAATAAATTACCAATTTCTGCTTCTGCAAGCACCTGACCCACCTCCTTAGGAACAGAGGGACTGTGACAGGCTCACATCCAGTGAAGCGGAGGTCACACCTAGCTGGCACCTGACAACTTCCTCTTCACCCAAGGCTCATACTTACCAACCCCTCTCCTGGGGCCAGATATACTGCTTAATTACTTTAGGCGGTCGTCATGTCATATCATTTTTCTTTTTTCTGTCCTAGATTTTCTTGACTCTCCAGAGTCACTTCTTAGCACCAGTTGGGTTTTCCAAGGCTCCTTCAGTTTTCCATCCCTCACCATAGTTTATTGCTTCATCATTGTCTTGCTACATTTGACACAGTTGAACTGCCATATATTTTCACTTTATCTAGTGGGTCTGCATTTACCTGAGTAGAATCTGTAGACAGCAAAGTTGTTGGAGCTGTCACAATTACACTTCATCATTCTTAAGCCTCTTGTCAGTTAAAATATTGTACTAGCCATAGGTGTCGAAATGTTCAGTAAGTTTGTGTTCCTTTTTGACTTTCCGCAGTCATTTACTATAGTGATTTAGGGTGAAGTTAGCCTGGGGTAGGTTTTTGGAGCAATAAAGCATTGTCCCCTTCAAGATTTACTAGTTGCTTGCCTGCTCATTCCTGCTTTCACACTGAGTCCTAAAATGCAATCATTCTGTATTAGAACAATTGTTCCTCCATGTGTGATGAAGTGGCCTTTTATGAGATATGACAGGACCTATGTGAAAATCCTTGTAGGCAGAGTTGTAAGCAGCTACAATTAAGATGTCCCAAACACACACCAAGTCACCCATTGTTTCTGGCTATAGTATTTGTACTTTTGAACTCTGTAGCGTTGATATATTTATATAGTGTGTGATATACTGTGAAATCTGCCCCTTTTGTGAAGATTGGAACATGGTACAGTTATTCAAGAATCATGTTTCAAAGTTTAACACACACACACACACACACACACACACATGAGCGTGCACGCATACACACACTACTCTGGATATCTGAAATGGCAATGACACTCTGTATTTTTCTTTCCTCTTTGTTCCTGAAGCCCAATTACTGGGAACTGTTCATATTCCAGGCTAAGAAAAGATGAGAAAGGGTGTTCTAAAAAGGTGAATGTGAAAACGTGCCAGATGTAACATTATTTCTAAGGACCTTACTAGTTAGCTGATTATCTTTCCATGACCAGACAGATTCCCAGAAGATATTAGCCAATAATGAATTGAGGATACTCTCTTTTGACTACTTCTTTATGCTGTTTATTGCCTTTTTTCTTCTTCTTCAAAGAAAATGCAACCAACTTTAGACTTTACAATATGGCCATTTTCCCCCAATACTTTATCTCTGCTTTCCCATGCATTTTGTGATTAAAGGTTTGACCCCATCCCAACCTCACACTAGCAATTTAAAAAAAAAAACCTCCAAAATTTGTAAGGTTGTGAACTAACTGGATATGGTTAAAAATCATTTTATGATTGAGAAGAATAATTTCCATTTGTCCACATGTCCACCAACCAGTAAAGACTCATCTTCTGATCACTTGTCTGGCCACACTCTGTGGAACAGAAAAGACTGAACCTTGGACCTGGACACCTTGCCTATCAGGGGCAACTACAGAAAGCCAGAGAGTCCAACTAACCCTAAATGTCAGCTCTGACAAATCTAATAAACTTCTTCCTATTTCAGTGGCAAATATTGGGTGTGTCACTTGATTTTGGTAGGTGTGGGGGGAGGAAAGATGGTGTCAAATTGTTGCTTTCAACAGCCCTGTCCTAGGGCACATGCTCACTAGAAAGTAAGAAAAAGACTAATCACGTGTCCTCTCTACATTTTTATACACTATGTCTTAAATTTACAAAACTCCAGCACAAATGACTGGAAAGTGAAGAATAGGGATAATCATAAATTCACTTTTCTTCATAAAGCTTTGAAAGAAGCAATTCCTTGATAGATATATGAGGTTTTAATTATCAGTGATGTAGACTTCGTGCAGTGTGGTGTAGTAGCAATCTTTGTGTTATAAAAATGATTCAAGAGTCTGGTTTCAAGTATTGCTTTATTGCCATCTAATAATTCAGTGACTTCATCATGAAATTTCTGATCTTCAGGTTTTCTTTTGTAAAGTGAGGAAATGTTGCTAGCTGCCCTTTAGGGTTCTTTGTGGGTTTTTGTGTGTGTGTGTGTGTGTGTGTGTGTTTGTTTTGTTTTAATGGAAATGGCTTGTTGACTGGAGGGGAGAAAAGACACAGGGAACAATCAAAAATGATTCAAAGCTTAGAGTCTGCAGAAGTGTATGAATTGGAAATATATGTGCCCAAGGTTTATTTTTCTAAATTAAAAATGGTCATTTGGATTAATTGCCTGTGTAATTTGCAACAAATAAACTCAGTATGATCACCTGCCATGTTTGTGGGAAGGTCTAATACTAAAAAAAAAAAACAATAAAACTAACAAAACAATAAAAATTCAGCAGAAGTATCAAAGAATAAGGAAGAAAGCCTAAATGTGGTTCATCTCAGTTTAACCACAAGATGAAATGTAATTTAACGTTGAACAAGCAAAATCTGGATAGAAGAAGAGGATATAGGAAATCATTATTAAGTGAAGTAAAGTTTTAGCATAAGCATAAGAGTGGTTCAGCAAGAATGAAAAATAAGAAATAAATAGTCTGAAGGGATCAGGCATAGGAAGAGAGTGATTAGTTATGGAGGGAGGTACAGAGGGTGTCCATTATATAGTCAACTAGTTTATTTTATTTCATTTTTTCATTAATTCACGAATGAATTTATGTCATGCCTCTATGTGGTAGGCAGAATAAGGACCTCCCAGAGAAATCCATGTCTTAATCTCCAGAACCTGTGAAGATATTACTTTACATGGCAAAGGGAGACTTTCCAGAGGGGACTGAATTAAGCCTCTTGACATGCAGAGATTATCCTGGATTATCCAGCTGGGTCCAGTGTAGTCACAGGAGTCCTTGTAAAAGGGGGAATAGGAGAGTCAAAGTCAGAGAAGGAGCTGTGACGATGGAAGGAGAGTCACAGTCAGAAAATTCTGAGGATGTTACAGGGCTAGCTTTGAAGATGGAGAAAGGGATTCTCTAGTCAAGGAACATAGGTATCCTCCAGAAGATGTAAAGGCAAGGGAACAGACGCTCCCCAGAGCCTCTAAAGAAATCACATCCCTGCCTAGGCCTGGCCCAAGTGAAATCCACGTCAGACTTTTGACCTCCAGAATTGCAAGATAACAAAGTTATGTTGTTTTAAGCAACTAACTTTATGGTAATCTGTTAGGACAGCAATAGCAAACAAATATTCCTTGTTTCCCTACCCACTATTTCATTCCTGACTCCAAATGATTCCATTCATAACTACAAGGTAACCAATCTAAAATGTCATTTTTATTCTGGTACTTCTTATCCAAACCCTTTTGTAGTCCTCTGATTCTCAAATGGATCCTCTCTGAGCTAGAAGTCATAACTCAACACTATCATCAACTACTTTTCCAAATTTAGGCACCAGTATTAATTACAGAGATCTTTATTCCAATTAGAATTGGGCTTTTGACCAGTTTACAGTTTTGGTTTCTAATTGTTCCTTGAAAAGTAATATCTCCAATGCATCTATGCACATTAAAATTCTACCATTTGAGAGACTTTCTAATCTTTATTTAATAAAAAGTAAATTGACAGATTTACATACCTAGAATCTTCATCTGAAGAATGCCTAAATGTAGTCTGGGAAAATATGTTAAACAAGTGCAACAGAAAAATATTTTTATAAGGTGAATATAAAATATGTAGAGTTGATATAAATGACAAACACATAGATGACATTAGATAAATGTGCAAAAGATTAGAAAATGCATTTGACATGAAAAAAGTCAACCGATTGGAAATATATGGATAAATGCGCAGTCAAATAAATTCAATTTAAATACTGATACATTACTTTAGCCTACAAATCAGTAAACATAAACAATCATAATAATAGTGCCAAGAGTATGCTGAAACATATTTTGTAACAATGGCCTTAAATAGTTCAAGCCCTCTAAGATAGCACTTCGGCATAATAACATTAGTAGTGTCATCTTTCATTTGGTTACTCTATCAATAAATACTTATGTAAATTTATATAAAGTTCAAATTGTGTGAATGGGCAATGTCTTAAATTATGGTAAATAATATATATATAAAATTATATATACTGAAGGTTCTTAATAACTTTAGAAACTACAAATTAAAGAATTATATGTCATGTATAAGATAACAGTAAATGCATGAAAATATTAGTGGTGGTGATAAAAAGTTCAGATTATTTTTCACATTTTAGAAATATCTTATCTTGAGTACATATTTATTTTGTTAGAAATAAACTTTATTTTTAAAAAATTCTACCCATCTTTCAAGTCTCAACTCTGATACCCCATGATTTTTTTTCAGACCAGCACAATATATTGTTCCTTCACTTCCAAAACACTGCACAGCAATCCTCATGGAACTCTGATAACGCCACTTTGTTTTCAGTCATTTATGAGCACAGAAAAAGGGACAGTCATTGTTATAGTTAGATATAAAATGTCCCCTAAAGAACTCATTTATTAATGTTTGGAGCTGATGTAAATGAGTCATGAGGGTTGTGATCCCAGAAGTGGGTAAATCCATTTTAATGGATTTATCTGGGTGATGATCCAGGCCAGTAGGATGTGACTAGAGGTGGGTCCCTGGGGGTGTGGCCTTGGGGATTATATAAATGTACTCCTCCCCTTGTACTCTCTCTCTCGCTCGCTCTCTCTCTCTCTCTCTCTCCCCTCTCGCTTCTGGCCTCCATGATGTGAGGAGCATAGCCCATATGTTCTCCTTTTCTCAGCCTCCTGCCGCCATGCCCTGAGATCCATGCTCCTCAGCCTTACATGGACTGAACCTGAACATTAAGAAAATAAATCTTCCTTCCTCTAAGCTATGTAGTCAGGTCTTTAGATTATGGCTGTAGGAATGCCGTCGTGTATATTTCTATATAGAATTGTTCTGTTTTGTTTTATTGAAACATGATATTTGTACATATTTATGGGGTACAGTATAATTCAACACATGTATATGATGTACAATGATCAAATCAGAGTAGCAATCCCTTCCATCACCTCAAACATTAATTATTTCTATGAGTTGGGAACTTTCATACTCTTATAGTCATTTCGAAATATATCATAGATTGTTGTAAGCAATCGTTATTCCATTCTTCTATAAGATAATATTTTAGGTTCCACAAATGAGTAAGAACATGTGTGTGCGGTATATTTATCTTTCTGGGTCTGAATTATTTTACTTGACATAATAACCCCCAATTCTACCCATCTTGCTGTAAAATGATCAAATCATATTCTTTTTCATGGAGGAATAATATACCTGCTAGAATCATCCAGTCTCCAATGGCTGAGTTTTGCAGTGTTTCTTGGTGGGCAAGCAGCAGTGCTTCTGATGTCGCACCAAACATCTGTCAGACCCCCTTCTTACGGCTGGGCTTTTCTCTGTTATCAGAGCTACTGGATTAATAATCCCTTGTCAAGGTACCTGCCTGAGTTTGAAAAGCGCCCCTGATAGAAACTATCATTGATGTTTTACTTCCAAGGACAAAAGTGCCAATTCTAAATTAGTGTGAGCTCACCATACCTTTTTACATATTATAGTTATCTGATCATCCCATGGGCTAGTTCTAGAGTTATGTCCATTTCCCTATAGCCCAATCCTGCTTCCTTTCTTTTGCCAGAGATTCCTGTTACAAAAGTCCCTGAGTATGTCATGATTAGGGCTGTCCTATTGCTGACATGTCCTATGAAAAGGGAAAAAAAGCCATACAACGTTTTCCCTTTACTTAATATGGAATGGATCCACCATATGATCCGGCTATACCACTACTGGGTATCATACCAAAGGGATTGAAACTAGAAAACTACAGTAATATATGCATACCCATGTTCATAGCAGCACAATTCACAGTGGCCAAATTATGGAACCAACCTAGATGTCCATCAACAGATGAATGGATTACAAAATTATGGGAAATACACACAATGGAAT
>PVJS01013000.1:0-42800 GCA_004027185.1 Glis glis
AAGAGAGAGAGAGAGAGAGAGAGAGAGAGACAGGGAGAGAGACAGGGAGAGAGAGAGAGAGAGAGAGAGACAGGGAAAGAGAGAGAGAGAAAGAGCTGAGGTTGGCCGCGAACCCGGATCCTCTGGTCTCCACCTCCCAAAGTACTGGGATTACAAGCGTGCACCACCACGCCCAGCAAATCTCACACTTTTTGAAGGCTGAGATGGTGGCCCTGACAATTCAGCAGCCCAGTGGTGAAGTGCTGACCCGTCCCAGGCTTCAGACACTTCCTGACATAGCGGTTTTCTTCTCCTTCTCTTCTTCTTTCTTCTTCCCTTCCTGCTTTTTCTCCTCTCCTCTTCCTCTTCCTCCCTACCCCTACCCCTACTCCACCTTCTTCTTTGGTACAGTCCATCCTCACACTTTCCTTTCTTCCATTTGTTGTCCACTCTGATTAATGAGAGCCAACACTGCTAATAGATTCTAAGTTGCTGAATTTTTCATTATTGGTATTACGTGTCCTTGAATTATTCCACAAATTATACCCAATTAATTAAAGCACTTATAAATCCCAAAGTTACTTCAAAAGTATACACATTAGGTAGTTTCAGCCAAAGAAGGCAACGCCATATGAGATGTTACCATTCTGAGCACCAGAAAGATTAATTCTCTTGCTTTGAGTGGTATCACACTACAACTAAAAATGCAGTTTTTTCTTGTTGTATGTTTCTTCATCCCTCTAGTTAAATATTGTATCTGTTTGTGTCCACATTTTTAAATGCCACTTCAATTCATACCTCACATCACAGATAAAAATTAACTCAGATTGGATCATAGATATAAATATAAAACTATTAAACTTCTAGAAGGATGGCCTTGATTTACACAAAGGTTTCTTAGATACAACACTAAAATCATGATTTATAAAAGAACAAACTATAGCCTAGCCTTTGTCAAAATTAAACATTTTTGTTTTGCTAAAGACACTATTAGGAGAAGGAAATTCAGTCCACAGATTTGGAGAAATGTTTGTGACTGATAAATTTGATAAACAACTCATATCCAGAATATATAGAGAACTTTCAAAACTCAATTATGAGAATTGAAATAATTTTCCACCCCCTCTGTAAAATAATAAAGGGTTGAATAGACATTTCACCAAAGAAGATACATATGTATAGCAAATAAAAATGCTCAGTATCATTAATCATAAAGGAAATGCAACACAATAAAAATGAGCCATCACTACACACCCAGTAGAATGGATAAAATTTAAAAGGCTGATTATATCAAGGGGAGAGAATTAAGAGTAACTAGAATTTTCATATCCTGCAGGAAAGACTAGAAAATAGTATAACAACTTTGGAAAATAATTCAGCAGTTTCTTAAAAAGTTTAATATATACATTATTACCACATTTTAAAGCCATTCCACTCCTAGGTGTTTACCCAAGAGAAATGGATACATACATCTAGCCAAAAACTTGAGCATGATATTTATAATAGTTTTATTTGAAACTTCTCAAAACTGGAAACAAGCCAAATATTAATTGAGATAAACGGGTAAACAAATGTGGTACAACCATACAACAGAATACTATTCAGCATTAAAAAGTAATGAACTACTAATACACAGTAGTGTGAATAAATCTCAAAATAATTATGGCCCAGTGAAAGAGTTCATACCAAAAAAGTACATATTGTATGATTCCAATTATATACAATTCTTGAAAATGAAAACTAATCTATAGTGATAGAAAGTAGGTCAGTGGTGGCCTGGTGGAGGGGATAATGAGAAGGGGTAGGAAGAAGAGATAACAAAGAAACAAGAGAAAACTTGGGAGGTGTAAATGTTTTGTTTTGTTTGTTTAAAAATTTTTGCAGTGCTAGAAATCAAACCCAGGGCGTGATACGTGCTAGGCAATTGCTCTATGACTGAGGATCACGCTGTACATTCTCAACCCTGCTCATTTTTTTTTTAATTTTGGTGCAGGTTTAACAGGTGTAGATAGATGTCAAAATTTATCAACATAACACTTTAAATGTGGACAATTTATTGTATGTTAACTATACCATAATAAAGCTGTGAAAATAAAAATAAAGCAAATAATATTCATCAGCTTAGGAAGTGAATCTGACAAACGGATGTGTGGAGAAACCCAAGAGCTGGTGACCGTCCCTGCAACTTAGCGAGGACTAGTGACGCCATTCATCACACAGACAAGTGGGAAGCAGAGAAAGTAGGATCCTTGTCTCAGGTGCCCAGACTGGATTGGGGTCCCTAACTCCAAGTGCAGTATGGGTTGCTCACTCTAAAAAAATTGTTTAGATGGGGTAGATAGGGTAGAAAATTATTTCATAGGCTCCCCCCACAGACTGTTCTTTGTGTTTCACTCTGTCTTTTCTGGGGATTGCCCCCCACTTTCCCCTGCTAGGGTTTCTTTCATCGTGTTTCAAGCTGTGGATTGGTTATCAGTAAATCAGTGCGTATCAGGTTGACAAGCAAACAGCTTTCTCATTGGCTCTCAGATGCTTGCTGGCCTGCCTTATCTTTAAAAGCCTTTTAAACTTCATGTAGACACACAATCCTGAGGCAGGAGGGAAACGTTTTGGGTTAAACAATCCAGCACAGTTTGTAAACATTTGCCTTATATAGTCCTTGGTATTGTGCATGGAGTACAGGTTACCCCTTTGTCCTGTAAAAGGGACACACAATACCTTAGATTTGAATAGCTTTAAAAGTTCATCCCTTTCTCAGTTGATTCTCTCTCTCTCTCTCTCTCTCTCTCTCTCTCTCCTTTTAGTACAGCAATTATTTCTTTAGACTAAATTTGATTTTTACCCTCTGGTGACTCTGAAAAGTATGTTTTTCCTTTCATATAATTTTCACTCTCCTTATCATCTTCCCTGGTGAGAGATACTTTATAATGAAAACTTTTACCATGGCCATGAAAGGGAAAATGATACCCTGAATGGTACCTGAGTATTAAGATAGCCATCAAAAGGTGTGAAAACATTTTTTCTGTTGGGAACAAAGCAATCAGCAACCTCTGCTGTTGCTTGGATGGAGGATTTTCAGGCAGGATTCTCAGCATTGTTGCAAGCTCTTTCTGAGGTTCCAGAGAGACAAAGAAACTTTGGAATTAAGTTGGGGATCATGCTGGACCTTGCACGTAACAGTAGTGCTATGGGCTGGCAACTAGAACGAATATACCTGGAATTGCTTTCTGAGTTGTAGGAAGAACTTGACTCCTCGGGATCAGTGACCCCATCCTGGGGTGTGACCGGCAGTTCAGGAGAGGTAACTGGCCCACAGTGAACAGACGTTGACCTTGGCCTCATTAGCCAGCAAGAGGCTTTGAGCATTTGAGCTAACCGTCCTTGAACAGACTAAAACACGATGAATAGGCTGCAACTCAGCCTTTAAGTTTGGTAAGGACATGGCACATGGGAATGAATCTTGTCATCAATTGGAGCATTTCTGAGCCGTTTCTGACGCAGTCGTTTCTTTGATTTATACTGTGCTTGATACAATTAGAAATGCAATGCTTGTATACAGTCAGCCTACCCAAATTGGTAGTCATGACAAGATACAATTAAGATAGCCATTTTTCTTTTCTCATTTTCTAAAGCATTGGAGGAGGTCTAGGGCGAATTTGATTAGCCTGCTTCTGGCATGTAGCAGCTGTTCTATGTGTCTAGACTGGCCTCAGACTTTCCCATGTGCAGCTTTCTGAAGAGCTATGGTTTTACCCTGAGTCCTCCTTGTGAAACAGTAGGATTTGGGCCGTGTTCCAGGTATATGCAAGTATTTATTATTAGTTCTCGTAATCATAATCACTATAAACATTAATGCATTTTAACAATCTGGCAGCCAGTATCTTAAATCCCCAGGAATCTTAGTTAAGTCTCAAAGAAAACTTCGTAACAGTTGTTTGGGGGCATTACTTGTAGCATTTACAAGCATGGAAAGACCAGTTTTCCAATTTTCGAAAAGGCCTGATTGAAGGTTGAGGATTGAACTAGAGTTCAGGCTCCCCTGGCCTTTGGACTGTTGCGTCACACGAGCACACAGAGCAGATGTAATTGGGGCACGTAGAATCCCAATACCTCCTGGCAGCATTTCTGAGGAACGGCTACAACCTGGAAAAGTAGCATGTGATTGTACCCCGCCTGCCAAACTCACAGGCCATTTGGATTTCACAGATTTGTAGTATTGGGCCTCTCCTTATTCTTGGCTATCAGAGGTCATCCTCGCTTGGTTCAACTTCCTGTTGACAAAAAAGAAGAAGAAGAAGAAGAAGAAGAAGAAGAAGAAGAAGAAGAAGAAGAAGAAGCCCCCAAGGCTTCTTGGACCTTAACAGCTCTTACAAAACAAATTATGATGACTTAAGTATGAATGATTCAGAAACATATGGATTAAATTTCCTTTCACATACATGTGGATTTGAATATTAAAGGGAAAAATGCCTTGAAACCTGTGTTTGGGGTTTTATCCAGTCTCATGTATTTGCATTATAGTTTTAAACACGCTGGATAGAAAGAGTACACTTAAAACCGCAAGGCAGGCACAGGCAGGCACGCCTTCTCGGCTCCCATTACACACTGAGATGCTTCAGTACAGCAGTTTGCTGTCATTTGTAATTGACTGGTTTTCTCCATGAGACGTGGGCTTCTGGAGGGCAAGGATTCTGACTTTTTATTTGGAATTCTAGCACACGATACAATACTCGCTACCTATTAGGAGAGCAAAAAAATCTTTGTCGCAGGTTGGTTCAAACTCAACAAGCTGTAGGTGGCCAGAGGCACTGAATCATCGGGGCCCATACCACAAGGGTTTCCAAACTTTCAACAAACCACACTTGGGATTGAATTCTGGGTGGGTAACTCTCACTATGTTTTGGTTGTCAACTCTCTGAGACTATTTCTTTTTCCCCCAAAGTTTGGGTTTGGTAAAACTCAGAACATGTTTTCCCAAGAACATCCCCCCCATCTAAACCCATGTATATTTTAGGGGAAATTTAATCCCTGTGCCACTCAGTTCATTCACACAGACCATCAACATGCTGCTTAGTAGGAGCTATTGAGATTTTCCTGTAAATATTTTTTGTCATTTAACTATAAAGTTGCATGTTCCCAGTGATATCTGGGACAGGCTGCTTTGCTTGTCTACTTCTTTGCTCATTCATTCTTCTTTTCTAATGGAAACTCAATTTATTCTGATATAGTAACTTACTTCCCAATGTGAAAAGTTGGTATTTACCAGGCTACCAATGATGTAAATCCCTTCCCTCTTGCCAGTGATTAGTTTGAGCATGGGCATGTGATCTTCTCCTGGACAGATGTCTGGCGACATTACTCTCATGCAGTGACCCATTACAGGCACTGGGCTCTTCCTGTGTTTGGACTTTGTCTGTGAGGACATAGTCCTTGGATCTGCTGTAGACCACATAAAACTAAGAGGGGAAGGATGAGGGTGCTGCAGAGAAGCCAGTTCAATTCTTGAACTTTGGAAATAAACCGTCCCAGACATCTTGCCATGTGAAATGAATCTCATATCATTTAATTCATGATTAACTGAATATTAATTACTATCTAATATTACTGCCCAATATATCTCAATTAAATACAACATCTGAACTATGAATTTAGAATCTTTTGATTGGCACAGAAATCTGTAGAACCCACTTGATATGAAATGGTTTATTCAGTGGTAAAGCTTGAGTTTTACCTTTTATATTTAACAGTCTTCTGAAATTTGTTGGGAATTTTAAATTAATTTTAAATAAATGTAAATAATGGTACATTGTATATGTGTTAATCTTTCATTCATTTACATGTATTCAATTACTATTTTCATTTTTTCAATAACAGAAAATTGTTAAATAGTGGAACAAAGATAACCAAAAGGACAAATTCCTTGCTACTTCATCCCTACTCTTTCCTGAACTCGAATCTGGCTGCTATAATTCATAAGCAAACAATTGGTGAAATGATTTGAACTGTTTAAAGTATATTAAGTTACTTGAAATGATAAAATATAATTAATGTAATTTAATGCCTTCTACCCTCTTCTTCATCTGGCCTTGAAACCACATTTCCAAATGCTGCAGTTTGTTTTCAGATCTGTTTCTCTTTGCTTGCTGAACCTCAGTTAAGACAGCTGCGTGTAGCTGAGTGTGGTAGCGCATGCTTGTAATCCAAGTACTTGGAAGGCTGAGACTGGAGGACCACAGGTTTGAGGCCAGCCTCAGCAACTTGGTGAGACCCCGTTTCAAAATAAAAAGGGCTGGGGTGGAGCTTAGCGATAGAATGCCCCTGTGTTCAATCTCCAGTATGGAAAAACAAAACAAAACAAAACAAAAAAAAAACAAACAAAAAACAGCTTCATGTGAAATACTAGTAAAGATTTTGGGAAAATAAAAAATGCATTTAGTTATGTTTTCCCTGAATAAATTATTAGCTACATGAAGACACAAGTCTAATTCAATTACATTACACTATGTGTACTAGACCCAGGACATTACAGCTAGTGATGAATACAGTTATAGGGTAGCTGGTTTTCAAATGCAAAATCTAGATAGTAAGAGGTAGAAGAACCAATAGAGATCAACCCAATCAGGGATTTTCAAAATGGGCTTTAGATCTTATTGGGTCTCTCCTTGACGAGGTGACAATTCAATCTGTGATGGAAAGTTTGCACAGGGAGGTCACCAGAGAATAACACCAAAACAATGCTGCCACACATGGTCGGACCATGACTATCAGAAAGAATAAATGTTGGGATTCCTTTTAAATCACGAGGTGGTCCTTGAAGAGCAGAACTTGATTTGGTGACAAGAAGGAATTGGGAATATGAGGTAGGGTGGAACAGGATGAAAAAGCCTTTTGTTCAAAGGTAGTCTGAGGTATGAGCAGAGGCCTGGAAAGCAGTGCCTGATTCCATTTTCTGTTGCTATAACACAACGTCAGAGGCTGGGTAGTTGAAAAAGAAAAGAGGATTATTTGGCTCATGATTCTGGTACCTGGAAGGTCTAAAAGGCATGATTTCAGTGTACTGGTGAAGATTCCCCTAGCTGTGTCGCAGATGGAGGATAAGTGGAAAGGGGCATGGTCATGTACCAAAAAGACCAAGCACACATTGGGTGGCCTCGCTTTACAACAACCCATTCATGCAAGGGCTGGCCTACTCCAAGAGACCAGTATTATCCCTTCCCACACTGGAAACCAATCTTTGGGCGAGAAACCACATCCAAACCAGAACAATCAGCCAAGGCTAGATTGTGAAGGGAGGCTAACTATAAGGGGTGCTACTGTCAGTCTTTCCAGGAACCAGTCAGACCAGAGAATTTTTAATTATAATGTGCACATACATCTGGAGATCTTGTTAAAATTCAGACTCTAGCTGGGCATGGTGGCCCACTTCTGTAATTCCAGTACTTGGGAGGCTGAGATAGGAGAATCCCAGGTTCAGAAATTGCCTCAGCAAGTAGTGAGACTCTCATCAACTTAGGGAGACCCTGTTTCAAAATAAAAATAAAATAGGGCTGGGGGTGTAGTTCAGAGGTAGAATGCCCCTTGATTAAATCCCCAGTATTACACACACACACACACACACACACACACACACACACACGCATGCAAAAATGCAGATTCTGATTCATTGGTTCTGGGTAGAGCCAAGAATGCATTTCTAATAAGTCCCTAGGTAAGTCCTATTGCTGGGGCCAAGTAGCTAAAATTAAGCCATTGTTGTAGAGTCTAAGCAGGAATTAGGAATGTTCTTAAATTAACAGTGACAGCCAGGCATGGTGGCACACCCCTGTAATCCCAGTACTTGGAAGGCTGAGACAAAAGGATCACATATTTAAGGTCAGCCTCAGCTGACCCTAACTAGACACTCAGCAATCCAGTAAGATCCTGTTTCCAAACAAAAAATAAAAACTGGTTGGGGGTGTAGCTCAGAGGTTGCGTGCTCCTGGGTTCAATCCCCAGTACCAGAAAAACAAACAAACAAACAAACAAAAAACGGTGACAATGAAAGGCAGAAAAAAAATAAAAAATGAAGAGGAGCAGAGAATGAATACCTCATTATCACTTTTTAAAAAATGATAATGATTTATTTTCCTAAGTTAGTAGCACATTACATGTGGCCTGGAATGCAGTAATTTGAGCCACATAGGCCAGGGCTTGAGTCTCTTAGTCTTCATTTTTTTCTTATGTACTGATTGCAGCTAATAATTACAATTTGATGTCTATTGGAATGTTTATATATATTTGTATAAAATATGCATCCATGGCCTGCCATCCATTAGGCACCCTTAAAGCAATACTGCTATTGTTCTATTAATTATTATTATTTTTATTCCTACAAATCACATAGAAATAATTTTTCGGGTTGGGGAGGTAGCTTAGTCTCATAGCACTTGCCTACCACATGTGAGACCCTGAGCTCCATCCCTAGGACTCTAATAATGATGATAGAATAATAATACATAATGATATAATAATTATTATTATTATTTCTAAATATCTCTAATGACCGTGGGTATCTGCAGTCCATAAGATGTCTTTATTTCCTCTGGAAAGCAGATTCACCTTTGCTGATTAGAGAAAACATTAGGTGATGATATCAAAAAGGATTTCCTTGTGACTAAAAGAATCAAATTACTTCCTCGTGTAGGTCTGATGGGGTGCATAAAAACATTTATGTATCTGAACCACTCGCCAATGCTCAGAGTATAAAGCATAATTCTCACCAGTAACTACATGGCATAAAACTTACAGGTGATGAAGCCTAAAACAAGCTATGGATGTCACTGTAGGAAGTTATTCTATTCCATTTCTTCCCCCTTTGCAAACACTTTACACCACCTCAGTCCAACCTCAGTCCCACTCTCACGCAGCTCACACTGCAACCACACACTCCAGGCCCTAGAGCACTGGCCAAATGGAGTCACAGACATCATTACTGCGATAATTTCATTTCATAAGTCAGAAAATGAACACCTGTAGATTTAAAATCCTCACTCAACTCGCACAGAAGTTTTTCAGCATCCTTGTGTTTTACAAGGTAAGAAATCTGAGGAATTTTATAAACAAAGGGAATACACCATCTTTTATAATTGTGTTTCTGCTGTCTAATATCGCTCATGGGATCAGGTGGTGATTAAGGATGTAAATTCTGATTGAGGCTGCCTGGCTGTGCATCCAGCTCTAACTCTTGGGAGGTCATATAACTCAGGACAAATTACTACATTGCAGGGCCTCAGTATCCCTCATCTTTAAAATGGGATTAATATTAATAGCCCCTACTTCATAGGGTTGTGGCCCCAATGACATTGTTCTGTAGTGACAGAGTGCTCGGAGGAATACCTGGCACACCATGATCTTTTTTTCTGAACCTGAATATTTCTTTGGTTTAAACAACCAGAACATACTTTTCCAGTGCGGTCTGGCTATCGTTCCAGTGATTCTTGTTCGTTTTGTTCCACTATGTGGTTGAAATAACAAAGATGACTACATGATAGATGTCCGTGGAACATTCTTCAAACGATTAGACAATCAAAATGCAACCTTAATGTAAATAATGGGCAAACATTTTATTGGGAAACATTTGGCAGAGACAAGACCTTTAAAAGGCAAATATTATATTTAAGGAAATGGTTTTAAGTGAAAATGTTTTTAGAGACTGTCAACCATATCTTGTATAATCCCACTTGCCTGTTTCGTTATATTCCTATTGTTAGTCCTACATCAAAAGCTAGATCAGATCTAGATTTTTTTTTAAATAAAAGTGTTTCCCAAGTCTGCTTTCCATTATCCCCAGCAAAATCTGTTTCGATATTCAAAACTCATGAAAACAGTGAAAAGAAAAATGTCAGCATAATCCGCTCTAGCTAAAAATGCTTGAAGAGTTTGTGGCAAATCCTTGCTGGGAAAAATGCATAGGCACCATGCTCCTCAGTTTTACATATTTAACCACCTGAGAAGTAGCCAGCATTTTGCTTTGGGGCCAGCCCTGGGCGGGTGGAGGAGAAAGGGGAGATTTCAAAGCTAAGATGGCTCACTCGTAGCTGCCCCTCCCTCTGATTGCGTCAGCCATGTTGCAGTAGGTGGAAAAGACGAGAAGTTGAGTCGATAACTCTGAAAGCTGGCGATCAAAAGGCTGCATGATTATTCACAAATACTTTCTTCTTCCTAAGTTTCTACCATCTGGCATTCAATACAATAGAACGAAAACACTTTTACCATGATATTAGAGCAAAAACTGAATAATTAGAAGAGAAAAACTCCCTCTCCCACCCCAAGACCAGTGGGAAATCCTCCAAAGGGTTGTCTAATTTTCATGCAAAGAATACTCTGCTTCATTTTGATTTCAGAGCAATTTCTGATACTAATTCTAAAATTGGAGCCTTAAATGTTATTCAATAGTGCCTGAAGAGATTGTAAAAATCTAAGTAAAGACTTGCAATTATTTAGTTTCTTCTCAACCCCCGAGGAATAGCCATCCAGGGTTTGGGCTTGATCTTGCAAAGTTATCCCCCTTTGAGTTCAAGCAAGACCTATCCTATCACATGGGAATACCATAATTTGGGGGAAGATATAGAGGCAGGAAATTCTGTGGCTTCTCTCAGAAAACAAGAATCTAATACTTTTTAGGAAGGGAGACCAGTTTTAGATTTTCCTTAATCACGATTTTTTTGTCTTATGAGTAAAGCAAGAACAGGAATCATGATACCTAACAGAACCTCTTAGCTTTCTTCTTGGTAGGGTGAAATTTTCCACTCCCTTTATCCACAGCTACTTGAAAAAAACATTCATTGGTGCAGAGCAAAACAAGCATGGTCCCTACCTCATGACATTTCTAATCTATTAGGAAAACAGATCATCAAATACACAAAATATTATTTTATTGCAATTGTGATAAAAGCTGTAAAAAGGAAGTAGAGCAAAACACGTGAATTTTTTGGATTTTTTTAATTGATGCATTGTAATCATACATCTTGATGAAGTTCAAGGTGATAGAGGCATACAATACAAGCACACAACACTCATTGCGCCCTCCCTGTTCCCACCCCACTCCCTCTCCCTTCCCACTTTCCCCTGCTCAGCACAGTGATTTCCTTTGATAAGTTTTTGTATGTTCATTGAAGTGTTTCCCTCTTCAAGTCTCCCTCCCCACCGCTCATCTCCCTCAGTTAGGTCCCCTCCTTCACTCCACTAAGGTTTCTCCTTTGTCTGAAGTCTCTCCTGTGACTCACTTTCTCCCTAGCTTCCGCATATGAGGGAGAACATCCAACCTTTCACTTTGTGACTACCATATGACCCAGCTATACCACTCCTGGGTATCTACCCAAAGGAATTGAAACCAGACTACCATAGTAATGCATGTATATCTACATTTATAGCTGCACAGTTCATAATTGCCAAACTATGGAACCAGCCGAGATGTCTATCAACAGATGAATGGATTACAAAATTATGGGATATATACACAATGGAATTCTACTCAGCCATAAAGAATTTATGAATTTAACAGAACAATTATACTTAGGAGATGTGGCAAGGAGGGGTAAAGAAGAAAATGTTTACTCTTGCCTCTTCCTTCTACGGTGTTACTTACAAGATTTCTTGTAATGAATTTGCTTCCTATTGAAATGCTATAAAAGTGCTACAGAGGGCTGGGCGTGGTGGCGCACGCTTGTAATCCCAGTACTTGGGAGGCAGAGACCAGAGGATCCGGGTTCGTGGCCAGCTTCAGCTACTTAGTGAGGCCCTCCGCAACTTCATTAGACCCGGTTTCAAAATAAAGGATAAAAAATAGGGCCGGGGGTGGAGCTTGGAGGTAGAACGCCCCTGGGTTCAATCCCTGGTACTGCCAAAAAAAAAAAGTACTACAGAAATACTCCTTATAAATGTGTATTACTGGGGTGTCTAGATCACAAAATAAAAATTTATTCAACAAAAATTAATTAATTCAACAAATATTTTAAATTTTTTTCTTATTTTAGTTGCTAGGGATGAAACAATAACCAGTACAGACAAAACAAAAAACCCTTATTCCCATGGAGCTTACATACAGGTAGGGGAGACAGAAAATTAACAAGATAAAAAAATAAAATGCAAAGTATGTTAGAAAGTGAAACAAGTCAAGAAGAAATGTCATGTAAGAAAGACTGCTAGTGAGTAGGGTCTGTACCTGAGAGGGGCCTAGCAGCTGTGGGTGATGTGACCAGAGACAAACTCACTGAGTAGGTGACCCTTAAATAACAACCTCAAAGTTGGGACGGGGATTCTTGTTTGCATCTGGGATGGGAGTGCTGTGTGAGGCTAGAATTCTGGCAGAGGCTAGATTGGAGAAGGCCTGCTAGGCTTTTAGCTCCACTAAGAAACATATAATTAGAATTATATTTTAGAACAACTGCTCTAGCTAATGTTCAGAGAATGGGTAGGAGGGGGACAGCAGAAAACAGAGAGAGCTAGAAGTATTATAGACAAGATAAGCTACTGTCCTGTGATAGTTAATCTAATTTGTCAACTTGACTGGATCATGACACACCCAAGATCATGTGACTTTGGGTGTGTCAATGAGACAATTGGTTTATGAAACAGCAGATTAAACAGAAAGTCCTACCCTAAATGTAGGCAGCAGGGTTCTGATAGGTGCAGGACTTAGATAAAAGAAGGAGAAAGCCGCATACAGGGATACGCGACTCTTTCCCAAGAAAACGCATCTGCTCTCGTCTGAGATCGTCGACCTCCAACTTCGCTGTTTCTCTGAAGAGCTTCTTGATCTTCTGCTCTCGTCTGAGATCGTCGGCCTCCAGCCCTTCGAACTGAAACTTCACCATCGTTTCTCCGAAGAGCTTCCTGATCTTCACATCTTGGACTGGACTGAATTAGTGGTTGTTCCGATCCTAAGATTCCAGCTCTTAGACCGCTTGACCAGCTACTGGTTCCTCTGACTCTCCATGTGCAGTCGGAACTCGGGACTACATTGTAAGCTGATCTGATAAATCCCTTTTTCCATATACTCATTCTGTGAATTCTGTTAGTCTAGTGAACCCTGGCCAATACATGTCCTGAACTGGAAGTTTGTACCCCCCACCCTCCAATTCCTATGTTGAAATCCTCAACCCCAGTCTGATGGTATTAGGATGTGGGGCCTCTGGGAGGTGATCAGGCTATAAAGATGAAGTTCTCACAAATGTCATTAGTGCCCTTTAAAAAGAGACCTCAGATAGCTTTCTAGTCCTCTGTCCACCATGGGCGGGTATGAGGAGAAATCTACAGTATGCAACCCAGAAGAGGGTTCTCACCAGACCATGTGGCCTCTGATCTCAGCCATTCAGCCTAAGGAACTATGAGTTAGTAAGTCACCCTGTCTATGGTTCTTTGTTACAGCTGCTGGGACTAAGGTAGGTAATAACTTAGGCTAGGATGGTAGCAGTGGAGATAATTAGACAAAAGTGAGCTCGTGAGGTTTTAGAAGGAGCAGCCGGAGGGCTTAGTGGATGCAGAGATGTTCAGAGCACACATGTTCCTTGAGTTTGGTTCAGACTCAGGCCAGCATGGCTGCGCTTAACCTCAAGCTCTTTCCTCATGGTATGGTATCTGCAGGCAGCCAAATTCTATAGCATTACACTTCAGCTAAATGTTATTACAAGTAGTTTTCAGCCAGGTACATGCTCTGCGGGGGGATGTCAGCAAGTCTAGCCTGGCCATAATGGAAAGGTTTATAAGCATGCCTTTAGAAAGGTTAAACGCAGAGAGTCTCTGTGAGGGCTGGAGCCTGGGCTGGTCATGAGCCGTTCGCAGCATGGGAGGCGGTAATGATCTGGAATCTCCGGCTCAGTTGGACGAGGCAGGAGGCGCAGACGTAGATGTGGAGGAGGCTGCCAATGGTTTCTTGGAATGAAAAGCACTCATCTCCCCCCCTGCTCCAACTGGAACTGTTAATGTAGAGGTCTCTTCCCGCAGTTTTAAGTATGTGCTAGTAAGGCTTACAAAAACAAAAAGGAAGTTTTAATTTAAGCTGCTTGATTTAAATAAAGCCTCTTTACTATTAGGAGTCCAAAGAACTGCTATAACACACATGTCCTGGGACAGAATAATGTCTGAAGGGTCATCTCTGTTAGGACAGAGGATTTTGAATAAAGCTATAGCTTTTGTAACTAAACTCATTTTCAGCTGCTTGATCAAACCTGCCACCAAAGGCCCTAGGTACATCAGAGCAGTGGTCAGCCCTTGTCAAGCTAGTTCAGTTGGATCAGGCAAGCTCCCAGGCTTCCAACTCGAGGCCTGCAGGCCTATTGGTGCCCACTTGAGTTAATCTAGCCAATCATGATGAAGTAAATTGTCTGATCCAAATGGACTAGACTGAGGAGAGTTGACCACTGTTCTGATCTATCTAGGGCCTTTGATGGTAGGTTTGATCAAGAAAAAAAAAGAGTCATTCCAGCTGAATTTTCATCTTTTTAATAATCTAATACTGAACTTATATTACCTTATAATAAGGAACAAGCACATAAAATTGCACCATAAGATCGAGCATTATAAAAGATATCTACAAAAGTAAACAAGGAAATATGCATATATGTCTCAGTCCATTCAGGGCTCAGACCCCAAGCATGATGTCTCTTAACTCATTCTTTTTGTGAATAAAGCATTAAAATAATACGCTCATTACAGTTTTCTGTTTATGTGATCCACCACTGAGAAAAACATAGAGACCTCTCAGAAAAGGAATCTATTGCTCCTTCAAGGCCGAGTATTTTTAGTACTTTGCTAAGAAGTTATTATTTTCCATCTAAAATCATGTGGGGGGGGTTGCTGAGGCCATAAAATGTTGAAGATAAGACAAGTATATCTCGTGTATCTCAGATGGGCAAATCCCTCAACTGAGACTCAGCACACAGACACCTTTCAGCTTCCAGAGGCTGTTCCTCTCCTCTCCTGGGACAGGCTGCATGGGGGAGACTGTGGTCCCTACACAGAAGGGAGTTACAAGAGTCAGGACATAGTCACAATTTGGAAGAATGTGCTGGCGAGATCCCACTTAAGGCTCCTTCTAATCCTGAAACATATCTGCAACCAGAATACAACACATGAGACTATAGGCTCTGAGAAGGGGTCATAAAAACAGTCTAGTCAGACCTCCTTGTTTTAAAGATGAGAAAGTGTGGATTCAGTGAGGTCAGGTCACCTCCCCATGGTCCCATCGTCAGTGGAAGCAGCAGTAAAGACACAGCATTTTATATACTATCTATTTTAAAATAGACTGAGCTATACATAAGTGGAGTGTCAGTTATTCCTACAGCCGACATTATTACTAGAGTATTTGAGGGAATAAAAGCCCCCAAAGTTAATAAATGCAAGCAGAGGATGGTTTTAAAAAGAGGACAAAGATCAGGATGATTTAGAAATGTACCCTGTAGCTGCCCATGGGAAGTTCTTTACTCCTGAGAAAACTACTGGTAGCCACATCGGAATACGTGATATATACTGTTATTACCTAAAGCTGTACATGTGTGTTGACTGTTATTTTGGGTGCATAATCCATTGTTTCTCAAGGTTTGTTTTCTGATCTCTTTATTCATAATTGTCTGGTATAGGTCAGAACATTATTAATTCCTAAGATCTGCCCAGGACATATGAAACTTGAATCTTTAGGCTTTATTTCTGAGTGTCGACCACTTACACCAACTCCTTGGATGGTTCTGTTGAGCTGCTGTGGTTTGAATGTGCTGTCCTCTTAAAGTTCATATGTTGGAAACTTATTGCCCAATGAAACAGTTGAGAGGTGGGACCCTGAGGAGTTTGATTACATCCTGGGGCATCACCCTCATGGAAGGACTGAGGCTGTTATCAAGGGAGTAGATTTTCTACGGAAATGAAGTTGACCTCTCCTGATTCCTGTCCTGTGTGGGCTCACTTGCCCTTCTGCCGTGTTATGAGGTGGCACAAGGCCCTCGCTGGATGCTGGTGCCATGTTCTTAGTCGTCCCAGCCCCCAGATCCACGATCCAAATACACTGTAGTTTGTAAATTACCCAGGCTATGGCAATGTGCTGTAGCAGCAGAAAATGAGTGGACACATGAGCATAGGACTTGGGAACCATAGATATAATCCACATACAATGTTTTAATTCTGCTCATTTTACTCATTTGCATTCAAACTATTTTTAAGAATATTTGAACACTTGCACATCAACTCACCACTTCTATCACTGATGGTATCTTCCAGGTCTATGTTATACTCTACATTCTAGACAAAGCCTTTGCAAGGGGCCATGTTAGCTTGTTGTCATATCTATGATGTCGCTTAAAGGGTTCTATCAACTTTGAAACTTTGAACCTTTCCCATAGCCAGGTAAGCTCCAAGACCTCTGTGATGTCTTCCCCTCAGTCCCCTTCTTTCCCTTTCTACTGTCACCAATCTAATTCAGAGCCTGTCTTCCCGCCTAAAGTGAATAGCCTGGGCTCTGGAGTACCTGTCTCCGTTTCTTTTCCAATCACAGCATTTGCCTCTTAGTCTTCCCCCAGGGCTACTCCAGTCATGTCTCTCCCTTTTCCATAAGTTTCAATAGTTCAACCCTATGAGAGAATCCAACTGAATTAAGACTAAAAACTGTTGGCCTGACTTTCAGGGCCCCTTTTGCATGGCTTGAACCCAAGTTTTCAGCCTTATTTTTTATTATTTTACCACTTGTATCCACACTGGCCTTCTCTTCTCCTGTCTATCTGCTATTACTAAAACTGTTGGAATAACAAGAATTTCTTCCCTCATTTCTAGCAGTTGAATCTTAGCCATCACTTCTGACCTCCTTCAAAAGACATCACCTCTGTAAGACCTGTGTTATTTCCTTTGATTTTATATTCTCTTATGGAATATCTCTGTGTTTTTTACCTCTCTGAAGAGACTTTTACATTTACCCTTATAAAGTTATTTATATGATTGTTTCATCATTTCTAATAGAATCGACACTTTTACTATATAAATTTTTCTGGATAATTTTTAAAGTAATATTTCTGAGTGTCTAGGTCAGAACCATATCTTTTCCACCGTACCTGGAAATTCCTGAAATGTGGGATAAACTTATCTTCTGCCAATTACATGATGAGGTTTAATTGACAAACATAGTATGTAACACACATGTCAAACATTAGGGCACACTCTATTAAATGATCCAGCCTTTAAAATGTATTCAACACACTTTTAATATAACCTGAGATACCGATAGCCTTGAAATTCAAACAGCCACATCCTGTGGACCTGCACTGCAGAGTCCGCTTTGGTTCTCTGTGACAGTGATTTTAGACACATAGCCAGGAGAGTTGCCTCCTCATCCATACAATGAGTCTTAATGTGCAACATCTGGAAAGGCAGAAAACACTGTTGGGTCCAACCTAGCAGACTTGGAAGTCACCTGGGCATGGCCACCTGAGAACTTGCCTACCCCTCAACGCTGAGCTTGATATCACTGGAGCCTTGTTTATCTCGCTGGGTACACCTCCCTCCTTTTCTTCTCTTTTTTATGTCTACTTTTTCACATGTCATTAATGAATCCCATTTGTTTTCTCCCTAGAGAGCTACATTCAGAGATGCTTAAAGTTACTCTACTCCCTCCACCACCAATCATGGTCCTCCAAGGACCTATCTCTTTCATACATTACTTGATAAAGTGCCCTAGACTCCCCTTTGAGATAGTCATCATTATGGTTTGGATTTAAAATGTTCTGCAGACCTCATGGGTTAGACAAGGCAGCCACGCTCAGAGTCCCTGGGAACATGGCATACCAAGAGTCATGAAGGCAGAAGCTACCTTTTTTGAGCTGCATGTGTTCTCCAGTGCGGAGTATTGGTATATATTTATTAGTACATGTTTCTTTAAATTTGAATGTGGAGTTGAAGATTCCACAGGATTAAAAGCCATCCCTGTGATTCCACTGGTTTCACATTCTAGGTACCCCAACACCTTTGGAATCAGACACTCATTGGTGGGCTTGTGGCTTGTGGGTGGCATGGCTGTTCCGTAGGTGAACATACTAATCAGACCCAGCTGTGAACAGTGAGTTAATGCTGCATGCAGCTTTTACTGTGCTGAGCACACTGGGGCTGGGCAGACAGAGTTGAATGCCATTAGACAATACGTTAAGAAGAAGTTGCCTGAGGAAGCCAAATAGTTTATATTTCACTATTGTCAGAAATGCCATGGGATAAAGCTTTTAAGAAAAGTTTATTCTTTTCCAAGAAGTAAATCCTATAAGTACTAGTGTAAAGTATGCTGGCTCTTTTGTATGCAGTTTTGATTTTAACTAACTATGAGAGAATATTATTTGCCTTTAAAAACATTTCTTTCTACATAATCTTAGAAAATGAGGTAACGGCTGCCAGAAGGATTTTGAACATCCATCCCCAAGAATTTTCATGAGGAAAGTATTCAGAATTCAAATTTGAAGGCTCATGTCTTAATCAAAACATGTAGGCAGAATATATGTTCTTTTAATGGCCACATAGTAGAATATTAACAGCAAAATTATTTCTTTTAAATAGAATTATATCAAAGCACATTAAAATCTCATGGGTCCAATTACCTCCAAGGAAAGTGACATATCTCTACAGAAACACAAAAGAATCCCAGATGCATTGGTGTTGTATTTAGCCTTGTAACATAATGTAATATTCAATCTATTTTTATAGACAATCTGAATTAGCTCTGAATCAATATGCTTGGTTTCCCCTTATTACATGGTGGCATCTGACCTAAAGCTAGCAGAGAGCATGACATGTTGAATAAGAGCACAAACTCTGAATCTAATCTGTCTCCACTTGATTCCCAACCTTGACCTTTACTACTCGTAAAACCCAGCAAGTTACTTATGTCTCTTTCCTTTTTTTTTTTCTCATTCACAAAATAAGGACAAAGAGGAACAGAATAAGTGCACACTGCCCTGGTCACAGGTGTCATTTGTAATTCATGACCGTGGACCTCAAGGGAAGCCTTCACTCACCCTATCATACTGTGCTCTTTTTTTTTTTTTTTGCGGTACTGGGGATTGAACCCAGGGCCATTCTACCTCCGAGCTAATCCCCAGCCCTATTTTTTATTCTTATTTGAAACATGATTTCACTAAGTTGCGGAGGGCATCACTAAGTAGTTGAGGCTGGCCGCGAACCCGGACTCAGCTTCCCAAGTACTGGGATTACAAGCATGCGCCACCACACCCAGCTCATACCATGCTCTTGATTTGCTTACTTTCCCACTTACTCACCTAGTTTGTATTTTCTTCTCTCCCCAAACTTCCACCCCCTCCTGTTCCATCCTAACTCTTCACTGATGACCTTATTTTCTACTTCACTGGGAAAGTAGAAGCAAGTGGAGGAAACTTCTACGAGCTCCCTCCCCACCTCCAAAGCTGCACGTCCACGCTATTTGTAGTCTGTTTCCATTTCTCTCTGATTTCTACAGATGAGTTGTATTGGGTGAGACCCCCCATCCCCTTTCATTAGTGCACTAGACACTTTCCTCTCTCATTTATTCAAAGACATTTCTCCAGCCTTTTCTCCTGTCTTCCTTCTCCTCCATCAGTAATGATTCCCCCTATGCCAGACTATTCCAGAACACATAGACCATCATTTCTCTACATCTTATAAAAAATGTTATCTTGACCTTACTTCTTTTTTTTTTTTTTTTGGTGGTACTGGGGATTGAACTGAACCCAGGGACAGTCTACCACTGAGCCATGCCCCCAGCCCTGTTTTATTTTTTATTTTGAAACAGGGTTTCACTAAGTTGCCAAGGGTGTCACTAAGTTGCTGAGGCTGGCTTTCAATCTGCAATCCTACTCTCTCAGACTCCCAAGTACTGGGATTACAGGTGTGCGATACCACGCCTGGCTTGACATCACCTGTCACTCCATCCACCACCCTACTTCACTCCTTTCACAGAGAAATCCCTGAAAGAGTTGTCCCTTGCTGTCTCCAATTGCTTTTCTCCTGTGCAGGCTGTCATCCCTACCACTCCTCTGAAATGTCTCATCAGAGTAACCAATGATTTCCACTTTGTTCAATCTAATGAATGGTCTCCTCTGTCTTCTTCATCTTATGTGACCTATAAGCAACATTTGCCAGTCGATGACTATTTTAGTCAGCTTTCTCATCACTGTGATCAAAATACCCAACAACAACAACTTAGAGGAGGAAAGATTTATTTGGGCTCACGGTTTTAGAGGTTTCAGGCCATTGGGCCTCTCAGAAGCATAAATGGTTGCAGCAGAGCCAGAGTGCATGGAGGGATGCTGCTCTCACAGCATGAAGGTTGGAAGCAGAGAAAGCAATGGGCAGGGACAAGGGACAGGGAGAGGCTTATTTGGCTCCTGGTTTCAGAGGTTTAGACTATAGTCAACTGGCTCCCAGGCAGAAACGTTAGGGTGGCAAGGCAAGAGAGAAGAATACTGCTCAGGACAGCCTTGGAAACAGAGAGAGAGAGAGAGACAGGAAGTGGTCAAGTGTGATATAGTCCTCAAGGTCACACCCCCAGTGACCCACCTCCTCCAGCCACACCACACCTGCCTACATTACCACCTAATAAAGCTATTCAGATGATTAATCTGTCAGTGGATTTATCCATTGATGAGATTAGAACCCTCATGATTCAATTATTTTCACCTCTGAACACTTTTTGCTTTGCCAATACATGAGCTTTTCTAGGGGACATTCTATATCCAAACCACAACAATGACTCTCTTCTTGAAACTCTGTCTTTGCTTGGCTTCCAGAACACAGCATACCTAGCTGTCCTCCTCCCTCTTCAGCTCCTTCTTCACAGTCTCCTTTGCCAGTTCTCCATATCATCCTCCTTCTTCATATTGAAGGACTCCGTCAAGCTCAGACTTCTCCGTATACACCCACTCAGTTGGTAATTTCAAAACTGTGCCAATTACTCCAAAATATATGTCTTCAACCCAGGCTTCTCCCTTGAATTCTAGGCTCCTATATGCAACTGCCATTTGACATCTTCTTTGGTTATTTAATCACATTTCAAATTCATGTTCCAAAGTGAACTCCTGATCCTCTTCCAAACTTTTTCTTTCCCTTGACCTAACCATCTCAATAAAAGCTAACTCCATTCTCCAACTGTTGAGCCCAAACAGGTAGTCATCTTTCATTACTCCCTTCTTTAATAACCTACATCAAAAATATCAGAATGTCCCTTTCATTCCCTTAAAAAATTTCTGGACTCTGACCTCTTGGCATCCTGCCCTTCCACACACTCCTTTTACCTTCCCATGCTCCTGTGTGTGTGTTGGAAGCAGATACTAGGATTCAACCTGGGGTCATTTTATCTATGAGCTACATCCCCAGCCTCTTTTATTGATTTGTTTTTATTTTGAAACAGTATCTGCTAAGTGACCTCATTGGCCTCAAACCTGTGATCCTCCTGTCTCAGCCTCCCAAGTACTGGGATTATGGGTGTGCTCAACCTGCCCAGCTCCCTTGCTTTATTTTTTTATGTTAAGCACTTCTTATAAAACATATAATTTAATTATTTTATTTACTGACTTTCTCTCTAACTGATCCCAATTTGTTTTGGCATCTCCTCATAACCAAAGGTGCTCTTTCCTTCTTCTACTATACGTTTTACTCCTGTGGTCTTCCTCTACTGATGGCCACCCCTTGTACAATGTAGACAGTCACTAGACATTTGCTGAATGACTGTGCAATGAATGTACACTTTCCATTTACTTTGTGTCCTTCCTGAATCCCAAAATTGTGTTGAACTTTGTGTGTGGCTTCAATATACAAGCCAATAAATTCACTGGCTTGGAACAAATAACATTTTTGTTTTGTTATTTGTTTTTAACTTTCTTCCTCTGGTTTATAGCTGATAGTTTGGTATCCATTATTTTCAGAATCAAGTTTAGATGCCTTTTCTCTAAACTCGTTTCTTTCCATTTGCCCACACTGAAGCATATCTAGCCCTTTCCTTGCCACCCACGTAGCTATTTAGTGTGGCCATTGTTGGCTTGGCGCAGTGCATGAGCTTAATGTCATTTTCAGAACCAGAAATTCCATTCTGCGTTTCATCATCAAGATCTCAGCATACAAAAAGACAGTAATTTCAGTTCTGGAGAACTGAACCACTTACCATGGTTATTTTCAGAAAATTTTTTGTTTCCTTAATATTTGCCTTCTCCAAATAAGAGAGAGATTTATACTTAATGCAACATGTCTCTTCTTATTTACTAAACTTTCAAATCCATAAGTCCTCCATATATCTTAAGTTTAGGGTTTGGTGCTCTATGTGTTTTAAGATTGCCCTACCCTTGACTACATTGTTCATTGGTCCACGAATTGGAGAGAAATCTACTGACTGACCAGCAGCCTCTGAAGAGACAACCATTGGAAGGGCCACCAAGTCAGTAGGTGGCATTTGAACCCTCACTATACTACTGTTGCAGCCACTAAGCAAAGGGACCATTATAGTGAGGACTGGCTACCCTTCAAGACATGCAGATATATTTTCACACATACACACACACACACACACACACACACACACACACACACCCTAGAACTGAGGTCACCTGATGCCGTTTCTTTTCATCAAAGAACATAAGAGACAATATAACTGGACTTACCCTTTTTATGCTGATGTTAAGTTTATTATTTTGTGTTCTGAGTTATTCTATTAGGCTTTTTATGTAGACAACCATACTGTCTAGGAGTAATAATATATTTGTGTCTACCTTTCTAGTATTTATAATTTTGTTTGGGTTTGTTGTCAAATCAAAGTGAAGTAAGTGAGCATTTTTATTTTCCTCTCATTTCAAAGGTTTCATCTTGAATATTTCATCCCTAATGTCCACATTGAATATGGATTTTACATACATACCCTTTATCATATTATAGATGCATTCTTATATCCCTGTTTCACAATTTAATAATTTTCAAAATTGTTAAATTTAACCAAATGCCTTTTCAGTAACAATTATGATAATCACAGGGCTACTCTCCCTTTATTGAGTAATATGATAAATTAATCAAATTCTTAATATTAAATTCCTTCACTGTCTTATAAAATCCTACTTGGCTTTTGGGAGTATTATTCTAATTAATTTCTGGATTTGAATTTTTAATAATAAAATTAATATCTGTGTTCATAAATGAACTTGCCTTCAGTTTTTTCTTTTTGTGCATGTTAAATTTTTCAGGTTTTTGCATCATATCTCCAATATATAACAATGAGTTGTGAAATTTTTCTCCAATTTTGTATTCTTATACAATTAATAAAGCATTATAATATTTATCCCTAAAATATTTAAAATAACTTGCCTATGCCTCTTTTTAATATAGGTAAACAGAGTACTATTTGAGAATATAAGAGGAGATTGCTTAAGAAAATTTAAAACTTGTACTTAAGTTAGTGGTCTCAGTCTTTAACCACTTCCTTCTTATATAACATTTGCATTTATGTATTGTGGTTTTCAACCTTATTAATTATTAATAAATTAAAACCATAACAAAGCCACATTTATAAAATTAGCAAATTTATAATAGAATATTATAGGTGTATAGATGAGGGTTGTATGAAATGGACACGTACCTGCCATGCTGTAGTAGTGTTAATTTTTACAATTTTTCTGAAGACTTTTTATAATTTTATTAATAACTCTAAAACTCTCTGACCAGTTAATTCCATTTCTTGGAAAAATGCCAAGGAAATCACTTACAAACAGTCAACAAAGATCAATTTATGACTATTTTCCTTCTAAGTGTCATTTTATTAATACTGGACATAAATAAAATGCCTAATATAGGTATAATGAGGTAAATTATGAATTATCTGGCTAATGAATTACTGTGTTGATCTTAATGTTTATGGGGAGTTTTCAGTGACATGAAAAACTATCAATAATATGATGTTGTGTAAAAAAATGAGATAGAAAATTTCATATGCTTATGATCTCAACTTTAAAACAATATGCACATCATATAAGAACTTGGATTTTTGGGGGGTATCGGGGATTGAACCCAGGGGTGTTCTATCTTCCAGCCCATTTTATTTTTAATTTTGAAACAGGGTCTCGCTAAGTTGCTAAGGGCATGGCTAAGTTGCTGAGGCTGGTCTCGAACTTGGGATCTTCCAGTCTCAGCCTCCCATATACTGGGATTACAAGGGTGCACCATTGTGCCCAGCTGGAAAATTTCTAATAAAATGTTAATAGTGTTATTTTTTGCTTGGTCACCTCTCCCCAGACAGTTTCAATTAATAATATGTCAATGTCAACATAAATATGTGCATATACTTAGACAAGCACATATGTATATACATATACACACTCATACACATACTTAGATATATAATACATACATATATAAAATCCATTGCAGGGCAGTGGGGATGGGGGTATAATAATAAAGCTTGGACTCCAGTACAGACTACTTGGGTTTATAGCTGAGCGTTCACATTTCCTGTCAGTATTACCTTAGGCAAATTAATCAACCTCTCTGTTCCTCTGTTTCTTCATATAGGGGATGGAGAAAGCCCTGAGAGTTACTGTGAGGTTTGAGTTACTCTGCTCTCTCCACTCTTGCTGTCAACAGTCACCTCTCACTGCAGATGACATTCCTATCGAGTTAATCATCACCATCTCTTCTGGGCAGTTTTGGCACCAGACCCCTCCCATGGAAGATGTTCAATCCATAGATTGGGAACATTTGTTGCCCAATGAGCACCATTAATAACACTTGCTAAAACCTATAAGGCATACCAGCAAGAGGAGTGGGGTCAGGTACCAACTGGGTTTGTACCTCAAGGTTGCCGTAATGAACCTGTATGGTGTGACATTGGCAACTAGGGGAAAGGTTATGTTTTAAAATAGTGTGGGTAGACCATGATCCTGCCTATCACGAGAGCCCCTGAGCCCAGGAGCTGCACAGGTCATGGTCTCTTCTTAAACAAGGCCAAAGTCCTCCTGCAGATGAGTGTTCCTTGATGGAGCCCAGCCTCTGCACCTGGGCTTACCTGCTGGGGCTGAGCTGGGGTTGTGGACAGGTTCTCTCTTCTGGTGACTGTTGGTAGCTCCCACTCACTCTTCCTTGACATTCCTCAACCTCTGCTATTCTAACCCTTCATATACTTTCTTCCTTCAAGGACGGTGACTAGTTTCTCAAATACAGGAGCAGTTTGATTCATCTTTGTATCCCAGGTACACGGGAGCACCTGGCATGAGGGAGACACATGATACCTACGTGCTCAGTAAGTCGCCAAATGGGAAGGTTCAGGGAGGTATTTCTCAATGTGAGTTTTTCGAAACCTCCAATTTACTCATCCATTCACTGCTATTCATTCAAATGTTATTGCTCTGTGCCCGTCCCTGAGTGTGCAGAAGATCTCAGGCTTATTTGCAAGGAATGCATTATCTACGTGGCTAGAAATATAATTTTAAAGGAAAAAGAAAATTAAAACCCAACTAACTACCCTCCCTGTCCACCTACCCCAAGCACTCACACGTCACTGTCACGGGTGAGAACTGATAGCAAATCTCCAAGGCTTCGGCCTCAAAGTAAAAGCAGCAGAGTGAGTCTGTTTATTCTTCATTAACTGAAACAGAAAAGGAAAAAAAACACCCATCCAAATTCCAAAACTGCTAGAGAATGGAGCTGGATGAGGTGGCAGTCGGGCAGTGGCAGAGATTCCGGTATTAGATTTTTAGCTTGCGAAAATCTCCACTGTCCACTCAAAAGCCACTAGGAGTTTAACTGATACTAAAATCTGGTTGGCGAAGGCCAACTTTGAGCTCTGCCATTTAATTAAAACAGAATTTCCCTAATACTTTAGGGCAATTGACACTTTCTCCCCTCACTGCTTGTCCACCGAAACTACTGTATTGAGAAGAGTAAGAAATTATTAACAAAAAGGGGGAGAAAAAAGTGTCATTGCCCTTATCAAGCTTTTGACACAAATATTTACACTGCATTTTATATTTTTTCCTTCCATTATTCCGAAGGGAATTTTATAGTTTTTCTGACATATGCCAAAGCAGGTTTTTACATTTTACAAGTATGCAAATAGCAAATGGAATAAGAAATTCATGCAGATGCTTCCCCAGATTTTCAAATGCAGAACATCGTGTTATGCTGGTTCCAGAAGTTATAATTGCACTTAAAAGTCCTGCCTTGGTGTGGCATTTGGGGACTTTAGGGACTCTGCACACTAATTCATGTCTGACTTTTACAGCTTTGTAATCAGCCCTATTCATAAGAACTGGCTTATAGAAACCACATTTCTTCTCTGGAAGGAGAAGCAGTGATTAATGGTGACTTCAAGAGAGCCTTCTGGGCCCCGTCAAAGCCCAGTAAGTAGATGGCACTCCAGCCATACCCTGGAATTTCTGCCACAGTCACCAATCCCCCCTCTTGCTTCCTGTGAGCGCTCTCCTGCTGTTACTGTGCAGAAGACAATGTCTCCTCTGGGGCAGCACCTATTGTCCCTGTCTCCCTCTCCGTGTCTCTCCTGGAATCTCTTAGTAATCTACCCCAAGTGGCAAACTTTCAGGAATGCCTCCTTTAGGAGTCTTAGAAAATGTGTAAGCTTGTATCATTCCTTTCTTCTTAGGAATAAAGGAAGGTTCTTTATAGAACTGGAAACATTTCCTTTCAAACAAAAGCAATCAAGTACTCCCCAGGGCTGGGCCAGGGAGATTCATTCCTCATCCTCCTGAGACCATGATGGTGAAAGACATGAGTGTCTACCCTTCAAAGGGTTCCAAGAACCTTGCTCTGGAAGGACACTCCCTCCAGAATGTCTGCTCCCAGCCGGACAGACAGTAGCTCCAGCTCCTGTGTCATTCTGGTTAATCCAGGACATCTGGCCGCCCCATGTGGGAACCCGTATTCTGTGTGCCCTCCAGTGTAAGCAGGAGGGCATGTCCTGTGCGTGGGAGATCTGGCTGCCATGGAAATAAAGCCAATTAGAAAGGACAATAGTGACAAAGCTGGCTCACAGGTTGGGCTCTCTTTAGAAAGTAATTAGAGGCAACTGAGCTATCTTCTGTCTACGTAAACTTATTGTCAAGACAGGCAAGCGTTCAACCTAACCTTGTAGATGTCTCCTTATTGCATTACCATCATCATTATCATCATCATCATTATTATTTATTTATTTTTATACTGGGGATTGAACCCAGGGGCATTCTACCTATGAGATAGAGCCCCGGCCCATTTTCTTGCTTTTATTTTGAAACAGAGTTTCGCTAACTTGCTGAGGCTGGCCTTAAAGCTGTGATTGTCTTGTCTCCGTCTCCCAAGTACTGGGATTACAGGCATGCTCCATCACACTCTGCTCATCATTATTATTATTTAATGTAGCAATTTTGGACAATCTGCTGTGCTGATTTATAATGAACAGCAGCAATGATTTGAGGAGGTAAGATGTGTTTCCTTGAAGGCCCAGAGAAAGTAAAACATCTCTGACCAGGAAGCTCCAGGAAGCACCACAGCTGGTTTTGTCCCCAGGACAACATGAGCCTCTTCAAACCCACCCCCTAGGGTGGAAGTTTCAAAGATCTCTAACCTGAGACACAGAAAACTTGAATTTCCTTTCTTTGCTATCTTAACTAGCTCTGCAATTTTAAGTAAACTACTTAGTTTCTCATTTGGGACTTTGCTGGAGTGGGGAAGTAAACTAATTTAGTTTCTTCATTTTTTTTTTTTTTTTGGTGGTGGTATTGGGGATTAAACCCAGGGGCATTTGACCTCTGAGCTACATCCCCAGCCCTATTTTATTTTTTATTTTTATTTTGAAACAGGGTCTCACTAAGTTGCTGAGAGTCTCACTACTTGCTGAGGCGGTCCTTGAACCTGAGATCCTCCTATCTCAGCCTCCCAAGTACCGGGATTACAAGTCTAGACCACCACACCCATCTTTAGTTGCTTCATTTTACAGACTAAAAAACCTAGCGCTGCCACGCTGGCTACTAACTTCCATGCTGGCTGAGAAAGTCAACTGAAGTTTTAGCATGCTTTGAAAAGTTTGAGGTTGTAGAAGCCATACTACAAATAAAAGAAATAATAATTATTATTATTCACAATTTAAATTGGAAAATTCTTCAAGTTTTGGTTCAAATGCATATCATTAAATAACAATATTTTTGTTAACATTAATAATACCCAGGCTTAGCTAAATGTGAATACTTTTATTGCCTCTGAATTTGCAAAAGTTTGGCAAAGGGATGATTTTCATTCTGCCGGGTAAATCTATTATACATCCTCTCAAAAGAAGGCAGGATCTTCTAACCAGTGCTCTAAAATTGTACAAAAGATTACTTTCAAAGTTTTCCAGCCACTCAAGTCAGAGAATACCTCTCACATAGTTAAGTGAAAAGCAAGCACATTTGTCTTTATTATACATGTATCTGTCCTTTGGCTTTGCAATGCATACAGGTCTTACATACTTCCTGGAGCAAACCCTTTGTCTCTCAATACAACTTTTTGTTTTGGGTTGTAAATTAGCCTGCATTCTCCCAAAAACGATGACAAAGACTTATATGAGAATAGTTTCCTTGAGAATGTGACCCTAGAGAAGAGGAATGAGGGGCGGAGGAGGGTATGAAGAAGGGAAAGCCTGTTTGGGGATGCGTGATCACATTGATCACCCCTAGAGGCTGAGGCTGTGTCTCAGTGGAGTTGCTAGGAAGCCTTGTGAATGTGTCTCCAAGGATGAAAGAGGAACATGTGTACCCACTGAATCCCTGAGCTTTGCAGAGTTGTGTGGGCATGAGTATAGAGTGAGACTCCACAGGTCTTCCTCGCTAGTGTGTCCGCAATGCTCTAGGGCAGAAACAAGAGGGACTTGGCCCAGAGGAGGTAGAGCCCCAGTAGATGCACCTGCCCTGAACTGGTCACAGCAGCCATGGTTGGATAAAGAAGCAGGGACAAAAGGATTTAAAGTGAGGGGCACGTGTAATATCTTATACAGGTTAAAGTCCAGCCAGCCTTCATGGCTATTTTTTACCGAGAACTAATTCTGGAAATCTGATTCATGTGTTGACCAAGCTTTCTTTAATAATTCAAACAACATGAAGTCTACCACTGGGTGCTGCTTTGCACATCCTGAGATGTGGGAACAATGTGTATTCAGCCAAGTTTGGCCAATGGAGATTTTCAGTGCAATTTTACATGGAGGAACTTTAAAGAGCTTTTTCATAAATTTCATTTAAGCATCTCTCTCTCTCTCTCTCTCTCTCTCTCTCTCTCTCTCTCTCCCCCTTTGTGGTACTGGGGATTGAATCCAGGGACATTCTATCTCTGAGCCACACCCCTAGCCCTATTTTATTTTTTATTTTGAAATAAGGACTTACTAAGTTTCAGAGGACCTGGCTAAGTTGCTGAGGCTGGCCGCAAACCTGCGAACCTCAGCCTCCCAAGAACTGGAATTGCAAGTATGTGCCACCACACCCGGCTGGGCTACATATATTCTTGATAATGCATTATCAAGATCCTCCTGTCTCAGCCTCCCAAGTACGGGTGTCTCCTTAGACACCAAAAGAGCCTAGCTACATGATATCTGGTGTTGCACTGTGAAGTTAAACCTTCTTTGCACAGCTTCTAGTTTAAGTGTGAAGCATCTCCAAGTCTTAGGGCTGACCTGATTAAGCATAGGGTGAGGTGAGTGGATGATGAAAGTGACCTACTGGAGAAAGTTCCCAGACAGTGGGTCTCAATGTGTAGACCTTGGACCAGCGGTCCCAGTACCACCTGAGAACTTGTCAAAGTGCAGATTCTTAGTTCCTGCCCCAGACCTAATCAATCAATCAAAAGCTCTCAAGGTGGCGTGCAGCTATCTGCATCTTCACCAGCCTTCCAGGTAATCCTGATGCATGCTTATGTGTGAAAACCAAAATCTAGATGAATCTATTCCAGAGCACTGATGGCCTCTGGGGGAAAAAGCCAGGCAGTAAATCAATGTCAGCTATACATCAGATTAGTGTGGATTGCATTTTGTTTGTTTTTATGGTACTGGGGGTTGAACCCAGAGACGCTCTACCACTGAACTACACCCCCAGGCCTTTTTATTTTTTATTTTGAAACAGGATCTTACTAAGTTGTTGAGGCTGGCCTGGAACTTGTGATCCTCCTGTCTCATATTCCCAAAAACTGGATTACAGATGTGGGCCACCATGCCTGGCTGGTGTGCATTGTTTGAGCACTTACTGGGGTACGTTTACTGCTGTGGGTCCCAAGGATGTAGAGGTGGATTTACTTCAAGAGCAAAGAGGGGCCGTTAAACCACTTCTCAGTCTATCTTTCAGAGAGTGTTTCTCAGCCTGGACACAAATGTGGGCATATCTAAAAGCTCAGCCTAGCATTCTCCTCTAACACACTGGCTTTAAATGACAGCCATGTGGTGATGATCCCAAATCTATCTATCTAAACTTGCCTTTTCCCCAGGCTTCCAGATTTTTCTCTCTATTCCAAACCTAACTGGACAAAAGTAGAACCCCTTTGGGTTTTTTCCCCTTTAATTGCCTCATCTGATCTTTCCTCAGCTCAGTAAATGGCAATACCATCTAGCAGGTGTTTCAGCCATCATCCAACATATCCAGTTGGGCCTTTTCTCACCACTTACATCCAAGCCATAAGAATATCCTGTCATCTCTGCAAGTTTTGGATCATGAAACTTTTAAATTCTTTCTAGTTCATCTACTTACTTCTTGATGGCAAAAGAGCTTCCCAGTAGATCAAAACTCATAATGTTATCGATTCTCTCAGCATCTCTCATCGTTCCCATGGAAGCCCTGCACTGGGTTTGATTTGCTTTGCCTGAGTTTATGTTCATCCATGAACCAATGACTATGACTAGTAGGATAAACACTCTGTTTGCTCAATCCTGGGTCATAAAACTAATTTTGCAGCCAAAGATGGAGATAATATCCTTCCATCCACATGGTGGCTATGGACAAAACCACACGGTGGTCTATGGAGAGAGTGATCGAGAGGATTGTGGGGATCGATAGCCCCTAAGAAAATGCGAGGTGGTATCAATAAAAGGGTAATGGATACTGGGCAAGCAGATGAGATTTCCACTGGAGTAGCAAACTGGGAAATCACTGAATGATGAAAAGTAAAGTAAATGAATATTGCTTTTTCGATAAGTATTGACATTATATTTCCAAGAGGCTAAATTGAAATAAAAACTGTTTTATATGTCTTAGGCACTCATTCACCAACAGTATAATTAGTGCCTGGCTGCTTGTGACATTCGGCTAGATATTGCAATGCCAGTGGCTGTGATTTCCTCCTAGGAAGCTCTCAGTTCTCAGGCAAAGTTTTAAGTATCTGAACACTGCTTGAGTTCATAGGCTAGAGTGAAGGACGTATTTTCTATTCAACATCTAGTATATAAGGACCACATAGGGCATATATAATGCTAGTTTTCTCTTAAAATTAACTACAGCAGCTTTAGAGAGGCTTGTCCATGGCACAAGAGTGAAGTCAAGGACTTAAAAGTATAATCCAGTTGGGCATGGTGGTGCTCGCCTATAATTCCAGTATTTGGGAGGTTGAGACAGGAGGATCTCAGATTTGAAAACAGCCTCAGCAATTTAGCTAGACTCTCAGCAACCTAGCAAGACCCTGTTTAGAAATAAAAAATTAAAAAGGGCTGGAGGTGTAGCTTGGAGGTAGAATGTCTCTTAGTTCAATCCCCAGTACCACTAAAAAAAATATAATCCATAAAGAAACTAACATAAACAGTATAGAAACACAGAATTCATTTTTTTCTCTCTTTAAAGGTTTTGAAAGCCCTTATATTGTTCTTGAACAAGAATGTCACGAGGCCACATCAGCAGTCTTTGAGCAGCCAATACGAGTAGCACCTCTACTTTGTACCTAGAAGGGTCTGGCATTTCTCCTTCTCTTAGAAGCAGAAAGAGAAAATCAAAGTTCTTCCCCAGAAGAACCTCCTTTCTTCATCTCCCCCAACTTTGTCCCCAGGTAAAGATTTTTTTATTTTGAGGTTTCTCCTTTCTCTGCTTGTTGGCATCATGGGGTTTATTCCCTGCCGCTCTGACCTCACACCTTTGCCCATTTTGATGTTCCAGATAGGACCCGTAGGTGGACATATGCTACCTGCATGGTGAGCATTCACTTAGGGGGAAATTCTTACTTTAGGAAGTATCCATTGACCTCCACAAAAACAGAATGGATTCTGTGTTCCCAACAGTGAAATACTTTTTTGGGGGAAATTGAAAGGATACAGTTACAGATTGAGGAGTCAGTTAAAGGAAGATAATGGGTATTTGCTTCCCTGCCAATCTTTATCTGCGGAAATCTGTAGAAACTATAACTGTTTCCTTTGCTTAAACAATGGAAAAATGACTATAATTTATGCAGAAAAAGCAAAATCATCACAGCAAAAAAGGGCACCTAAATGACTAAAGGCATAAACTAATCCAAAAGCAAACAAATTGATAGCTCCCCAACCACAAAGCACTTAATACTAAAGCCCTTTGACAGCTTTATTGGATTTGCCTACAAAGATCACAATAGTTACGCTGGCAATTAGCTTTTGAAATTAGCTTGGAGTGCTCTACCCTTAGAGGTTGGCTTAGTAAGCAAGTATCATGTTTTTCTTTTTGTTATCCCAACTCTCTGCCTTCGCCCTTGTTTGGATTTCTGCTTTCTTCTCTTTCTCTCTCTCTCTCTCTCTCTCTCTCAAGATTTCAAATACACTGTTTTATCATATTGCGAGGTCTCAGAATCCAAAACTCTGTAGAAGATTCTATTGACAATGGAGCTCAATAATGTGAGGAAGGCAGTAATACAGGGATGTTGTGCCGAGGTTGCAAAAGAATTCCCATAGATAAATGCTTAAGCCTCTCTTTTGTTTGGTTTTGCTACTTTTCCAAGGCAAGATGCCTAGGCTCTTCTTTCACACAAAAAATGCAAGGAAAGCGGACTTGACCTTTGCAGACTGTCTTAAATTTTAGGCTCTGTTTGTCAGCTGCTAGAGACCTCACCAAAGCAGTGAACTGAGAAACAAAGAGAATGAAACTGCAAATGCCGCCTGAGAGGGAGCATTTATCCTATCACAATAGGCCTTTGTCTTTCCCCAATTTGGATTGGGTATCTGGTTTAGTGTCCAGATACACTAACCATGGACACCTGACTTTCTCAAGGGCAAAACGGGGAGGGGGGGAACGTAAACGCGTTTTAGAGTCCAAGCATGGTCGGGTGGATTTGCCACAGTGGGCTAGCGAGGACTACTAATGCATCATCCAGAAAGCTTCGAGTTGTCAGATGACTTGGTCTTCCCTTTCCACCCCACCCAAAGCATTCTTTAACTTAAATATATAGAGCCATAGATGTTCCCAAAAAGATGTATGAAAAGTTGCATTGTGTTGTGCAAGGAAAGGGCTTGAGGAAATGTTTGGATGCAAGATTTATAGTCAAAGAAATCGGAGTTGTTCTCATTTTTCTTTTTCATTTACAACCCCCTGAAACTACAAGATTGAAACAATTGAAACAATTAGCTGCCTGCTGTTTATCATTACACGAGCATCGTTGTGATCTCTCGGCCACGCCACGACTGTTTTCTGGTGCGGCATATCCCCAACCACTGTACAGAAGGTTTGGAATTTGAAAACCCCTTAGAATAACATTTCAGGGTTTCGCTGCTGCTTGATCTGTTTCTTTTTAGCCTGTCCTAGAAACAGTGAGGCTCTACCACATATTTAAGGTGGGGGTGGGGGTGGGGGATAACATCTAAATTCCTCGTATATCTCAGAAATCTAAATTAAAACATTGAGGAAGCAGTTACTAGGTTGTTCTGACAAAGATAACAAGGCTGCGAGGATTGGATTTAGAAATGAACATTGCAGGGCTCTCTCGGTTGTATCCAATCTGGAATGTCACACCCAGACATACAAGTAGTTAGGACGAACTTAAATAGCCAGACCCCATAAAAGAAAAAAAAAATAGCTTGCACATTATTATAAGCTGAAGGGCTTGGTACCATTATTATAGAATGCTGTACCATTTTGTTCCAATTAAGGAACACAAATAAATCACAATAAAAAAAATGGTTCAATAGGTTTGGAATCACTCTATATAGTCATAACAAAGCTACCACACTGTTTAAATCGCCCGTGGAGAACCATCATTTGGTAATGACTAACAGAGAAAGGGGACTGAGGGCCTCTTTCCCAATGTTCTGAAAACCACTTGGAGACCCATTCTCTCCAGACCCCTTCCAACAGTTAGCAAGACCCTGTGGAGGGAACAGAGGGATGCCAGGGTCACAGGCAGACTCGCAGCAGATAATGGGAAGGCCAAGGCCATGGAACCTCTCCCGCTGCTACTGGGGAGACCAGTGTCAAGATAAGCGAGTCTCAGTCCTCATGTCCTTGTGGCTGCAGTCCATCTGCTATCTGACTGTGGTGTCTGTATTCCACAATCTAGGTGGAGTGAGGGTCTCCCCAGGAGGCTGTCAGCCCAGCCCCAGCCAGGGGATAGCAGGTTGGGTAGCACAGAAAGGCCTTGAATGCCAGGAGATCCCTTGGCTTTGGAAAGAATAGTCAGAGTCCCCCCACCCTGGAAGCCATCCAGCTCAGGGCAGAGCCGATCCGACATCTCTTGAAATTTCCATTACATCGATATCATAGTTGTTAGAACAAAGCTTGGAACACTCGTCCGTTTTGCAGAATTTATTTGCACTATTCATTCTTTATTAAGCAGGCTGCACGGAACGGGTGAATATATTCCCAGGAAACGGTTCTCTGATAACTTTGGAGCCTTCCAGTCTGCAGAGTGTTACTCTAGTTTTCCTTAACAAAGAACTGAGTGTTGGTGCTTCAAATAAAAGTTATTTTTTGCCCTCCTATAATTGAGGTTGGGTGAATTTCCTACATATTTTTTTCCCTTTCCTTTTTTTCTTTTTTTAAAGAAGGTGTTTTACTGTCTATTTTCTTCCCTCAATTGTGACTGTAGAGCATTTTTGTGGGATTCCCCTGGTCCACTTTTCTCTCTACCTTCCCATGCTAAGGATTAAAAAATCCCACAGATTTGTTTTACTACTGTGAGCATAAAAAGCAGCAAGTTTGCATTTTGAACAGAGCAGAGATTAGGCATTGGCAGCCTTGAAATAGCTCTTTCTCAACTTCCATTCCCATGAGGTTATCCACATAAAGTTGCTGTTAGCACAGGGTCACTGTGATGAAATGTATTTGTTGAGTCTCTTTGGTGCCAAAGCTTTGCCAACAATCTGATCTACCTGATAGTGGTAGTATTTCAGAAATGTCCAGTCAGTAGAGCAAATACCGGGCCTGTGGATTTTCAAACGGAGCAGTGATAACTGAAACTATAGCTAGCAAAAACTTTTCTCTTTTTTTCCCCCTTAGAAATAGACATGCAAGAAGGGCGAGGTAATCAGAGTTTATAAAGTAGGAATTTTTATTTTAGTAATATGCCCTTGTTGGACCTAAATTTCAAATACCACTAAGGTTAGGATGTTCCCATCACAATCCTTTAGCCCTTTCTTGGAGACTCCTGGATCAGAGACCCCTTTAAGAGCTCTTTAGTAAGACTATAATATACCAAAAGGCTTAAAACATGGGAATTATATAAAAGTTGTAAAAAGAGAACACCAGGAAAAATGTACCATGTTAGACCATGGGAAAACATTATCCTCAATATTATGGTGAACAAAATGAGAATGTTAGGAGGGTGGTCATCATTAACTTGAAAATTCTCTGCTATGTTAGGAAATAGAAGGATTATACATATATATATGTTAACCTTTCCATTCCCCAACTTAAAATTCCCCTGATTCAAAGGCCCATGAATACAACTCAAATATACCAAAATAAAATCAGTATTTACTCAGATTGCCGAACCCATAACCCTTTCCAGCCTTTCTCAGATGGCATGTCAACCTCATTAGCTTAAAACCTCCTATTGCAGAAGGTCTTGAATTGAGATGACATTGGGACAGGTAGGCTGAAAACAAACTAGGGCACTTCTTGACCCTCTAGGTTGAAAGTGAGAGGGGACAATCAAGTGTTTACTTATTGGGTCATGAAGGGGACGTGGGAAGGGGTGGGAGTGGGGACAGAGGAGGGGATGGGACCAGGAAGAAGAAGACAAGGGACTAGGACTTACCATGGTGCTACCTCTCCTCACCTAGGTAGAAACTTGAATTTGAATGTCAAAGATTCCAAGAATTCACAGTGGCCAACAGAAACGATGTTCCTCCTGGCTCAAATATAAAAGCAGTCTTGAAATAACTCACAGAAGCCTCTGGGGTCTAGAACAGGGAACTCTATTAGTTTTGATAATGATACCTGCTTATGAGTGTCATTTCTTAGCCAACAAATCCCAAAGCTCTGAATTCCTCCCAACTCCATGAACCCTGGGGCAGTTTCACAGCTTCTTGGCCAGTCAGCTCATCTGCCACCCTACAGAAAAGGGGAAGAAGATCAGTGGGTAAAAGCAAAGGATTTCTAAAGAAATAGCAATGTTAATAATAATATTAATAATGATAATAAGGGAAATAAGAGGAATGGGCATGAGCAAACAAGCCATGCAGATCACTCAGGAAGTGTGCACTCTGCTACCAGGTAGTGCTGATGAGGGAACTAATACTAACAATGTCCACGGAGCACATTGATTTGCCAGCTGTTGAGAGATTTATTTGGAATATTAATTCAGTTTTTAAGACTGCAAAGTGAGGCTCAGAGAACAACTTACTTAAGTTCACACACTCATGTTGAAAATTTCGAATTTGGTACCTGACCTAGGTGTATCTACTACTACTTCCTGCTATGTCACCTGACAAGGTGGAAGGGAGCCAGGCAGGTGGACACTAGTTTACCTGCTCTGGTGCCTCGTGCTGAAGGCAAAAAGAACTCTCATTTATTGAACAATGTTTTCCTGGGAGCTTTTCAGGGCACCTCATTTTCTTTCATTTCAGTTTAATTTAGTTTGGGTACCAGGGATTGAACCCAGGAGCATTCTACACTCCCAGCCCTTTTTATTTTTAGTTTTTATTTTTACTTTGAAACAGGGACTCACAAAGTTGCTGAGGCTGAATTCACACTTGCAATCCTCCTGTCTCTGCCTCCTGAGTACTGGGATTATAGGTGTGTGCCACCATACCTGGCTTCACCTCGTTTTATTTTCATCACAACTCTCTGAATTAGGGTCCCTGTTTTACAGATGGATTAGCTGGACTTTATAATTTTTCATTAATTTATTCATTCATTGAACAAATAGTTACTGAACATTTGCAGTTTTGCTCAGCCAGGTGGTGGACACAGAATGGAGAGCAAAACAGTTGATGTTATATCCTTGAGGAGCTTGTTTTCTGGTAGGCAAAGGAAAAAGTTGGTCAAGTATTCACACTGATGACTCTTCTATTACAAATGTAGAAGACTTTCTGAAAGAAAAACAACATTCCTGGAAGAGCAGGGAGCAGATGGGGTAAGAGTGACTGGATGGTCATCAGGGGAGGTTTTGCTGAAGATGAGATTTTGGATTAGAATCTAAAACATGAAAAGAACATGACTAGCCTAAGGAGTGCATGTGTGTGGGCATGTGTGTGTGCATGCTCATGCACACCAGGTATGGTAGGAATGATATAAAGAGGGTTTCAGGCAGAAGCAACAGCAGATGCGCAGGCCGCCCACTCTAGTGTAGCTGGAAGGTAGAAGTCACATGGGCTGGGAGGTGAAGCCGGAAGTTAGGCCTTACAAAAGTCATATGTTGAAATCCTTTCCTGCCCCTCAAGGTATTAGGAAGTGGGGCCTTATTTTACTTTTATAAAATAGGTCCCACAGACACTTCTTCTACCACATACAGACACAGCAAGAAGGCCCCGTCTATGAACAAGGAAATAGGTCCTCACCATTTGCTAACTCTGCAAATGCCTTGATCTTGAACTCCCCAGGCTCTGTGAAGAATGAATTTCTGTTTCTTATAAGCCTTATCGTTTTGGGTGTTTTGTTACGTCAGCGTGAGTGGACTAAAACAGTGTTGAAAGTGTATTTTATCAGCTGATGATGTGTAAATAGGAATCAATGAACTTATGGACTTCAAATGTGTTTGCCTTTAGTCACTCTCATTTCGCCTTTTGCCTTCTTACTAGTATCTCCTCAATGCTTACCATCTACTGACTTCAACTGGACCCAACTAGACGTAAACAACAACAACAACAACAACAACAACAAAACAAAATTAAACTATTAGTGGAAAGAACACTTCGAATAATGGAACCAATCCCATTTCCAAATGCAACGTGGCCCAGAGTTAATTAGCAGGAATAACTGCCTACTATTTACATTTGCTCACATGTGAGTCCATTGTCAGGTTATGATTTAAAAGACACAAGACAAATATTTCTCAATCTTCATGGAGCTCTCCCATCTGGGACAGAGGCAACTCTGTGTACAAGGCAAAGTCTGGCATAGGGATGGAAACACAGGCACCTGCAAAGACAGGCCACCGGCAGCAATGAGCAGAACAAGAAGCATGAAGCCCGGGGCACAGACACACACACACACACACACACACACACACACACACACATCCTCTTCACATCCACACAGAAATGTGCTCCCGCTTTTTCCCCTTGAAAATCATATTCTTGAGATCATCTTGTTTTCCCTTTTGCTAAAACATAGCTACAGAGAATTATTTCTTTACTCTGAGGTAAACAATACTGCAAAGAACAGTATGAGCTTGGAGAATAGGTACATGCATTACCTGCACTAGCCCTCCCACCACCAAGAAAGCTGCATTTAGAATGTTTATGTATACAAAGCCAGGATAAAAGCACTAGAGAAGAGTTAGACCTGCAGTGACAATGGGCTCATCCTCCAACTCATGCTGTCTCTCATAAATACACTGGAAAACATAACCCCAAGTCCAGTCACAGTTTTCATTATGATCCTTCCTCTGCAATATTTTTCTTCTTTCAGAAAAAGGCATTGGGAATATGTGGAAAAAAAAGCTCAAGAGGGCAGATTGAACACTCTTTGGAACCTAAGGCTTCTAACACAAACAAGTACTATTAAGTGATGCAATGCTTTAAAAGACATACTATGGGCCAGAACCAGAGATCATACCCACAACAAAAAGCAGAGATAAAGGTAATGTGTTATACATACACAATGGAATATTACTCAGCCACAAAGGAGGATGAAATCCTGTCACTTGCAGAAAATGGGTGGAATTAGAGGACATTTTGTTAAGTAAAATCATCCAGACAAAGAAAGATGATTACCACATGTGCAAGTTAAAAAAAAGGTCAATCCAAATTCCAAGCGTAGAATACTAATTAATAAAGTTTGAGAAGAAAAAATATTGTGTGGAAAAGGTGGATAAAATGAGGTTGAATTTGATCAGTGCATGCTTTATACAGGTGCCTAAATATCACACCAAACCACATTAATGTGTACAATTATACATGCTAATAAAAAAAGGCTAAAAGGAACTTAAAATAAGCCTTGCCCTTGTTGGGGAGTCTTGCAGCTATGTGGGACAGGACTTGAACACACAACTATATGTGACAGACGCTTTGCATAGAGCTGGGAGAGAGGGCCACACTGCCTCTTATGAATGAGGGTAGGAAGAGTTCCTCTCTTAGAATAGGAGGAGTTAACACCTGAGACTAGGACTGAACATGCACAATAAATATCTGAATATTTGCCATCCTCATGGTGGTAGAGTCCAAGATCTAATATATAGCCAACTACCTTCAAAGGGCTAAGGTGGAAGACAGATCAAAGCCATGCATCCCATAAGCTGGAAAGAATTCCCCAAATTAGAATTACAAAGCCAGAGGCATATAAAGAATCAACAGATTCATCAAGCAGAAAAAATAAATCACATGTAAAAGTAGAAAATAGAAAATTTTTCATTCATATAATAAATACCGTGCCTTCAAAGAGTTGAAAGATGGAATAGTCTCCATGAAAAAACAAAAACAGTTTACAAAAACCAAGACAGGTGTATATTCCAAAAACAACAAATAGAAGTTTCATTAGATGAGTTGAAATGGTTCCTGGACAGAGATGAAGCCAGAATTTTTGAGATGGAAGACAAAACTAAGATACCACAGCATTATAGAAAGATGAAATTTGGGGAAAGGTAGAAGAAAGGCAAGAGATATAAAGACTAGATCAAACAGTCCCAGCTTATCATCTGATTCAGAAAGAAATAGAACAGTTCAAAGACAATTTTCAAATAAATGACAGATCAGATATTTCTAGAACTGAAAATAAGCACTAATGTTTTCCACTGATGAAAAGTTGGGAGAATTAAACAACAACAAGAACAGTCATCATCATCATCATCATCATCATCATCATCATCTGTATATAGCATCATCATAATGAAAATGTATAATCTTGAGGATAAAGAAAAAATCTTGAAAGCTGATGGAGAAAAAGACAGGTGATGTACAAAGAAATGACAATCATTTGATGATTCTCTGTAGCAATTGTAATCTAGGGCAATAGAGTACTGACTTCAAGGTATTAGTGGAAAATATACTTATGAGCCCTATTTTATGCAATATATAGAAAACCATCATTCATGAAAGAACAGATATCAAGCATATTGTAGATATTTAAAAAGTTCATTATCTGCCTTGAACAATGAATTAGGAGGAGACTTAGATGGTAGATGTAAGCACAACTGCCGAACAAAAGGGAGAAGGAAAATAACAAACAATCCACCAGAATACAGAAAAAGAGAAAGCAAGGGAAAACCATAAATACAGTGTATAATATATGATTGAAACAATAAATAAACATCAACAAGCACAATAAATATAAGCATTTTCCCACAATTCAATCTCTGGTTATAGATATTTGCAAGATACATACACAAACACACACACACATAAATATATACACACATACATGTATATACACATACATATATATATAGCAAACAAAAAGATATAAAAAGTTGAACATAAATTACAAGGAATTATATGTATACATATAATATATGTAAGATAAATACCTCTTTAAAAATCAGCTGCAGCATATTAATATAAATCAAAAGAGAATTTAAACCAAAATAATTACTTTGGGTAGTGAGTTAGCATCTCTCTTCTTTAGTTTTCACATCCGTAAGACAGAGATGGCAATAGCAATTATTGCAAAGTTTGTGAAGTTTGAATTAATAAGTGTAAGTGCTTAAAACAGTACTGGACACATTAAGAACATGTGATTACATGGAAAGAATAATTTTTTGTGGTACTGGGGATTGAACCCAGGGGCATTCTACCACTGAGCTATATCCAGCCCTATTTTATTTTTTATCTTGAAACAGGGTCCCACTAAGTTGCAGAAGGCTTCATGAGGTTGCTGAGGCTGGCTGTGAACCTGCGATCCTCCTGTCTCAGCCTCCCAAGTACTGGGATTACAGGTGTGTGCCACCGTGCCTGGCTGAAAGAACAATTTTTATAACTGCATAGTATTCAACTTTTTAAATGTTGATAATTATTTTTAGCCAGTGTTCTGATGATGGGTAACTGGGTAGTTTCTAGTCTTTTGGCGTCACCAACAATGCTTCAGTGAGTAACCTTGCTCTTACACTATGCAAACCGCACAGGGATACCTAGGGGACAAACGGGCAGAAGCGGGGCCGTTCTGTCAATGAGTAGGTGTGATTTTGGTGACTATTGACAATTTTCCTTCCATGGTGGTTATTTCATTTTGCAATTCCATCTGCACTGTATTTCATTTATTTCTGGTGGAAGTATAAATTGGCATAGGTACTTTCAAGAAAATCCTGTGACCATCTAATAAAAATGTCTATAGCATTTTAATTACTAAATATGTAATGTAAAGAAAATCTCAAATATGAGCACAAGGAGACATGTAGAATGATGTTCACTGAAGCATAACCTGGAATAATGTTCATTGTATGGGAATAGAAAAATAATATATATATTAATATAGAATAATACCTTGCAGTTAAAATAAGTGAATTAAAGCTATTTATATCAACATGGCTAGATAAACCCATGATGTTGAATAAAAAGTCAAAGTTGCCAAATTCTATAGGAAGCATAATATTATTGATGAAAATTTTTAAAAATATAAAAACCCTATAAAGTATGTAGTTATTACTAAATTTAAATGATGAAGATATTCTTATATATGCATATATGTGCACATATATGTAAGTCTAAAAACGACTAAAATGCATATCTCAATATTATAGCCATGTTTCCTCTCTAGATAGGATGTGGAACTATTATAGTGGTAGAACGAAACCAGGTCACAGTGAGCACTAAATAAAATTTATTATTGATAATATAATGTTGTTGTTAGAAGCAAATAAGGCAAAAATCAATAGCTGTTAATTTTGGATGTGATAATATCAGTATTGAGTTTTTTGTCCTTTTTTTGTCTATTTCTAAAATATTTACTGAATGAGACCCTGCAATCCAGTTGAAATAAATACAGGTTGCTGTGTAACATTGTTGCTCGTTATTTTCCTCCCTCCCTCCCTTCCTTCCTTCCTCCTACTTTCTCTCTTTTTCCATAGTTAGTAAATGAGAATCTCAAAGCACAAATTAAAATTTTCAGTGTGTAGGACAGGCTAAAATCCAAGAATTCAAGTATTTTTCTTTTTTTCAACTTCCCTTTCCTTGTTACATTTTACTTCTTTTTTTTTTTTTGCGGTGCCAGGGATTGAACGCAGGGGCGTTCTACCTCTGCGCTACACCCCTGGCCCTATTTTTTTTTATACTTTATTTTGAAACCGGGTCTCACGAAGTTGCTGAGGGCCTCACT